>JAMKCH010019393.1:0-127921 GCA_023653785.1 Ophioderma brevispina | reverse complement strand
CTCATAGCGTGTACAGGTGACACACCCCTGGGAAGTACATAATATTTCCTAAATAAATTCTCTAAAATTATAAAAATTAGTTCTACGCGTGTTCACACGTCTAGTATTTGCATATTTTTTTGAAAATGAATTAAATGTCATCTCTTTTCCCCTGAATATCAGTGGCCAACGGATGTGCACCACGTTCCATGGACTCCAGCAAATAATGGTAAGTTATAAAATAAAAGTTATCAAATAATTGATAAGTAAATCCGCCCGTTATGCATAGGACAAATCATATTCTCTGGAACTGCAGAGCCATTGTTATTGCCCATGACGTTGAAAAGCATTGGTTTGTCCGATTACTTACTTATGGGGCGCCTTTTCATTGTTTCTTTCACTTGTATCATATTTTCCAAACGCTATTGATCTTTCAACATGCAAAATATTCCTGTTATTTTAGTATAGGTCTACATTGTATCTAAATTTTATACCTAAATGGTGTTGTTTGTTTTATTTTTATGGGTTTTTTGTTGTTTGTTTTGTTATGTAGTTCGTTTAATTATTTTTTGTTTATTTTGGTTGATTTTTTTCCACCGGGCGCAACGCTTCGGTGCCCGACTGCCCGAGTGCATTTATTTATGCATATAGGCCCTTGGCCCTTAGCAAAACATGATACATTAACTTGGCGATGCATGAGAATATAACATTAACAATTTTGGTTGATGTAAACATTCAGTTTTGTAACTATTATCCACAAAGCTGTCTACTATAATCTTTGAATAAAGTAATTGCTATTCACTATTCATGGCAATACTGTTTTCGTTCTGAATCTATAGCGAATTTTGTATTTTGAGACACCAAAATATTGTGTCATAAATAGTAATTTCATGTAGATTAGACAGTCAATAGATTTCTTACCGTGTATTTGGCTACAGAAATGTCTTAAAAGAGAGAAAAAAGATGATTTTGATTTGCTTATATTTCAATATAAAACAGGATGAATTTTGTATTTGCTCCTATACGAAATTAGAAATTTCACAATTTTTGTATCAAAGAAACATTTCTCAGCTTAACCCTTTCAGATGGGGGTATTTTTAATGGAATGCTTTGCATCAGGGCAAAATCAGTACTTTCTATTTTTTAGGTACACCTGATATGTGAAATCTCTCGTTGCACCTTTAAATTAACAGAGTGTAAACTGGACTGAAATATACATATATAGTTATATGTCACATGCTTTACTTTTAATGTTGTAAGTGAATAATAATACTAAATTTACAACGCATAACATTCTCTTCCACTTTTTTAATTTTAGATTTTTATTAATCAGTGTCTTTTAAGCTGCTGTTTTTGATCAAATTATTATCATTGAAGGAGAACAATGTCAGTGCTTTTCCTGAAGAAAATTCTTAAACACTTTCATATCATATCATCATATCCTATTTTTCCATGCCAATCAAATGATACAATTAATTTACAAACATAGTACAATACAGTAAATTAAAGAAATATTATTATTGACATAGCCTTGGTCAAGGCTGTCTGCTAAGAACCGACAAACTTTTTATTTTTCACATTGTACTGCATAATTAACATTTATTCTCAATTATTTTGAACTTTGTGTTTTCAGGTTTGAAATCAGTACTTAGCATATTTAGAGCTACCCTGTCTAGAGAAAGATTAAATAAACCCAAAAAATAGATTCTGCTAGAATCATGCATATAAGGCTCACCCATTCTAAAATATATAATATAATTACGGCCGCTTGAATCTCTGAAATAAAGACTGAAATACATTAGCGCTCGTTCACTGGTATCCACATAAACACAGTCCTCTGTGATCCAGTGGTACAACTCACGCCTAGATAGCGAGAGGACCGGGTTCGAGACCGTGTATTTTTCGTCTTTATTTAATTCTATGCTCGCCAGTTTCTCCGAGCTTCTATAATATTTGTATAATTACTTTCTCGGGTTGTATCATTTGCTTGATCCTCGCATGCATTGAATTGAGTTTCGCTTCGTCATAGATTCTGCTTGAATCATGCATATAAGGCCCATCCATTCTAAAATATAAAACCAAAAAAAAAATGGTACACTGCCTGGTGGTCTGTTGTGCACACTGGCTGGATCTAGGATCCTACTAGTCTAGGTAAGAACACAAACGCCTGTTGTGGTCAGGTAGAGTGGTTGTGCGACAGCATTAATTACATTGCTTTGCGGTTTTAAGGTTGCACACCACCAAATAAATTGCCATTGGTTTGTGTACAAAATGGTCTTAATTAAAACGTAAATTTCTCATTAACGAAGCGACTGAGTTACTTAAATTATGCATTACCCTGGACTGCTAGACCTCTGCATCCCATTCAGCAAGAAGAATCCATAGGTTGACCACGGATTTTCGAGGTCCTGAAGCGTGAAGACAACGATGAGTTTTGATCCTCTCTGAAACTGTGGCTTTCTAGTCGAAATATTCCTGGGGGGGGGGGGGTCTAAAATTAGTACTGTAATTACTCAGTAGAAAGACTCACAGACTTTGTTATCTTGATATCGTGCTGATTTGTATCATTAAAATAATTTCTAACACAAAATATGGCCCAGGAAGTTCCGGTTTTTACTATTTTTCAATTTTAACTTAGACTTGACCCCCATTTTACCTTTTTTTCTAAACACTCTTCGGCCAGAGGGTTCCAGACCATATCTATTTAGTGGTGTGAATCTTAACCTTCCCTGCCGTGTGGTAAAATTGAAGGGAATTCATCAGCGGTTTTGAAGGAATCCAATCAGGCATATATTATGCGATTTAAGGGTTTTTTTTCCATATACCCTAGGGGGCAGGTAAGGTCAACCTGCATCGCCATGCTATAAAAAATTTATGCATGTCAAATAGTTTTGTGGATCACATAAAAAACACCCCCAGGGAGGACACGTAAATAAATATGCGCTGCAGCGGGACCTCACAGAGGAGGGGTAAAGTTACTATGGGGGTCAAATGTTTAATACTGCTCTAAACCTAATGTAATGTAGCTCAAATTATTCCTTAGGTAACCAGAGTAAGAATCAATTGGGTCCCTGCTGTGTGGCTTCCTTTCCAAGATATTTGGGGAATAGGCTAAAGGTCATTTGTTTATTCAAAAAGGTCATGTTGTAATACCAGATTTCTTTGTAAAAATAATTTTTTTACAAATGTTTAATGATACTGATTCCAAATTTTGAAATGCTTTTGCAGTTTTTTTTTTGCTTCATCTTCTTGTATAACTGGAAGGGTTCACATTTCCCTGTAGGACTCTTGGGGATGGGACATTACAACCCCTCCCTATTAAAGGGAACCAACCCTATGCAAAATAAAAGGCATATTTTTGAATCATATAAATTAAATAGTTTTTTTGATATTTTTACAAAGAGTGATCCTTGGTATTGCAATGTTTGACCTTTCTTGAATAAACAAATGACCTTTGAGCCTATTTCGCACTATCTGTAGAAAGGAAAGCAACCACACGCATGTGATCAAATTGACTTTTTTACTCCTGGTTACCTAAGGAATAATTTGAGTATATTACCTTAGATTGTAGCAGTTTAAACATTTGACCCATAGTCACTTGACCCCCTCGGAACACGCCCCCCCCCCGTGCAGCTGATTGAAAACGTGGCTCCACCCTAGGAATGTTACGTATGGTCGCATAGAAGCTACCCAGATAGGGCACGTTTTTATACATGAGATGCCTTTGCAATGGAATATTAGGGTTTGCCGCCCTCCCTATAGAGATCCACATGAGCGCGGCAACCCCTAAAATCCCAACTCTAGTAATCGAACACCGGCGTCCGCCCCCCTGCTTCCTTTATAAACTATAATTTTTGTAAAAACGCTATGCTGTTGCGCCGAGTTGAACCATGGACCTAATAGAAGAAGCTAATATAAATTCCCTAGAAAAACCGGCCCAATGCAGTCGCTATAACGTGATGATCCCTCATGGACCTAATAGAGAGTAGGACAAACAACGCGAAAACCACCAATTACCTATTCGATTACCATTCATCTCGACAAGAGCTAGGCACTCGATGTGTATTCCATGTTCATACAACCGAGGCCGGTTGTGCTCTATATCTCTTTGCCATCTCTTTTGGCCGCGGTGAATCAGTGCCTTGTGGAAAGCTGTCCACAAACTTTGTTATTTGACCGGATGTTGTGACCCCAGCCTGTAGGGTTTTGGAAAGTTGCATAGTACATACATTTTCATTTTTTTTTGGCAAGGTGTTGAAACCAAATGAGAGAATTTTTTTTTCAGAAAATAGCGAAAAAACTCCCCATCAACTCCTTCAAATTCCTTGGTGGAGGCTTCGACTGTAGAAATAAGCTTTGCATTTTGGGTGATTTTGTGACCCGTAATTGTTAAAAATCTTGTGAAAATAATATGGAAAATGTTCCAATCACACTTCCGACTCTTGAGAACTGTGTTATAAAAGTTCAATGTACCTGTAACAATGTATAACTTCTGCACTGGTGCCCAAGCGCGCACAACACGTGAAATTATACCTCAAAAACCCACAATTGTAATATTTTAACTTCCGGTTATGTTGAATTTGTGCTTTTGATGGCCGATACCCATGTCCGAACTGATCCCATGTCATTTTCACTTCATCTGAAATTGAGTTTGATAAATCATACTTTATACCTATTAAATGTATCATTATAAATTATTACCATCGTCTTCTTCCAAGGGGGGGGGGGGGTGTTTGTTAACCGCTCTCTTCTACTAACACCCCATTTTCCGGTGTCAGAGTTAAGGTAATTGCCAATTGACCATTTTATGCTGCCGTTTTCATCCCTCATAAAAAAAACACTACCGGGGTATAGGAAAGGTAAGGGTGATCCCAAAGTGGAGGATAGGGGGCAATTCACCCCACCCCCCCCCCCTTTCGGGAGGGAAATAACCAACACGCCTGATTACGGGACACAGGAATATCAGAGACATGTGATTTTAGTTGCAATGATAGCATGTCCTCCTCTTTCCTCCTTGAACAAATGAGTAACTACATAACTAAAACATCCTGTGGCATAATGACGTCCTAATGCCAGTAAATTGCAAATAAAAATTAATATCAATGTTTCTTCCTATTGCAGTATTTATCTTTATTACGCAATTTTACGTCATAGTGACGTCATCATTGGTTTTCTACGAATATTTGTTGTGCCACTTGAAAAACTAACTCTAAGCTATTCTGTAGGTACCAAATTTAGAGTAATTGGATTGTAATTCAAGGGGGTTGGTACCCCCTTCCGATGTAGTGTTACAAAAGAATTGATCAGGTAGACAAGGGTTTAGCAATGTTTTAAATGATAAATGGCATGCAATTGTGACGGTTTTACCATAACTTTTCAGAAAAAAAATTGTCCTTGATCCTTCATTTCCGATCTTTACAAACAAATATTTCTTAACTCATTCATTTGAAGTTGAGCGGGCTGAATTTTCGAGTAGAGCAATGGTCAGTCATCCCTCCTGCTGAATAGGGTGATTATCGCATTACCACCTTAAGAAGCCGGTAAATGGGATAATATTGGGATTTATTACAAAAGGCGCACGTGAATAGGGTCTTGAAGGCTGGTGTGTTTGGTGGGTCCCTCTCCTCTCTCTATGTCCATTGGTTAACTCGTATTGAACAAGGGGAATCTCTCTTTTCACCAATGAAGCAGTGTAAATGGGAGACCTCAACGCCTCAAATAGGTATTTAATAATAGAGTGAATCTATAATTTTTTTTTAGTTTAAGGGTGGGATGCTCCACTCCTTTTGATTTATTTATATCAGACGTGTGGTTGAGAAGCGCCTTGAACAAGGCTATTATCAACCAAAAGGGCAAGAATGGCCAAAGGTGGTTGACCCCCCAAGGGGGTGAAGCCCATTCAAAAAAAACCAGTCGTTCCGGCTGGGCGCTGACATTGAATATTGCACGGAATAAATTATAGTTTGGGTGGCTTGTATACACACATAATGTTAAATCGATACAAACAATCCGCCAAAATATATTTGTTTGATTGGTGGGTGCTATTGGGTGGTTAATTTTTGTCCTACCCATGGCCACACACGAATAAATGACATGACACGTCAGTCGTCTTTGATTTAAATAAACCGCCTCAATGATACATCTTCACAAGCGCGCATTGGCATTATGAGAAAAAAGAGTATCTGAGCACAATGATCCGGTGCACTATTATTACACACCTGGCCACCTCGCTAACACATACATCAATTTTGTAGCACTACCGTAGTGTATGCCAAGCGGCACCCACAGTATGTGGAAGAACCGGAGGCAGGCCTTGCTTTCTATTGTTGTACTCTATTTTCTTATGTGGTCGGCAAAAACATATGCGAGACGATGAATTTCTAAAGATTACGTCCCGTTTTGCCCCTCTTAGCTATATAGAACCTCTTTGTTGACCCCTACGGAAGGTTGCAACGTGTGTAAGATAACTATTGAAAATACCGGGTGTCTCAAAAACAGAACCCCTCGAGGGCCCTCTATTTCACGAAAAGAAAAATAAACCATACAAATTATAAACATCTGAAAAGTGCATTTCGTTATATTTCCGACACCGAAAAAAATCTTCCATAGTACACATATGGACCGAGTATGGCTGATTGAAACTTAATAATACCATTCTTTCATTTTTCAACGGATTTTAGTGTTTTGGTTGGCTTTAGACAATACAATTTTCCAGTACATTCTTGTGTTTTTTAACGACAAAGGCCATTCCTGAATAATGAAGGTTTATTTTAATTTATTAGAAATTTCCAAGATCTTACCTCCTTCTTCTTTACTGTGCTTCTTTGCCCCCACTTGGCGCCTCCACGACGATGCAGGCTTGCGCTCTTTCATTTCATATCGACTTGCGACCATTCTTGTCTCGTCAGATTCTTGCACAATGTTCAATTCAATACGTGTAAATGAATATCCACATATGGGCTTAAAGAGGTACTTACCGAGGTGTAATCCAACTCAAAGATCAATACATCAGAGCGTAATAAAATTCCCTTAGAAAAAACGCCCATGCAGTTCGCTATAACGTGATGATACCATCATGGGACCTATAGAGAGTAAGGACAAACACCCGAAAACCACTATTTACCGTAATTCGATTACCCATTCCTCTCGACAAAAGCTAGGCACTCGAATGTGTAGTTCATGTGCCTACACTGAAGCCGTTTGGATCTATATCTCTTTGCCGCGGGGGTCGATGAAGTGACTACGGGAAAAGCTTTTTTGGAAAGTGCATAGTACATGCAATTTCCATCTTTTTTTTTTCAAGTTGTTGTCACCAAAATAGAGGAGAATTTTGTTCAGAAAATACCGAAAACCCCCATCAAAATCCGTGTCATTCCTTTGTGAGCTACGACGTGAAAATAAGGCTTGCATTTTGGGTGATTTTGTGACCCGTAATTGTTAAAATCTTGTGAAATAATATAAAACGTGTTCCGATCAAACTTCCGAGCTAGAAACGTTGTTATAACAGTTCATTAACCTTGGTAGCAATTATACTCTGCACTGGTGCCAAGCGCGCCACTACGTGTATTGTACTCGAAAACCCACCAAATTGGAATATTTTAACTTCCGGTATGTTGAATTTGTTTCCCGTTGTGGCTGTTTGATAGCCGAACAAACCATGCCGAACTGATTCCATGTCGTTTCATCTGGAGGTGTGAGTGTATAAGTCATCTTTATAACCCAAGACTAAATCTTTAAATTATAAATTAATTAACCCTTCGCTTTCGAAGGGGGGGGGGGGTGGTGTCAACCCCAGCTCTCTCCTATCCCTTTTTCGCCCTACTAAAACCCCGCATTTTCCGGTGTCACATGAGTTAATGTAATTGCATATGACATTTTAAATGCTCACGTTTTATCCCCTCCCCCTTTGGGGTATAGGAAAGGTAAATAGTTATCTTAAAGTGATGGATAGGGTGTGGCCAATCCCACCCCCTCCCCACCCCCATTTCGGGAGGGAAATACCAACACTACCTAGTACGGCACGCCTATAATTGGATTTTAGTTGCAAAGATAGCAGGTCACCCCCTTTCCTTGATAACCAAATGGGGATACGCAACATACTAACTTATGTCATAATGACTTTACATTGTCTTTACTGATGGAAAGAATGTTTTCAGTGTTACAATATTATTTTTGAATCCAGTAAATTTTTGCAAAATATCAATTTTTCTTCTATTCAGTATTTTTCATACTTTATTACCTTATGACGTCATAGTACGTCCATCAGTGTTCTAATTTTTTTATACCAATGGAAGAATAAACTCTAGCTATACTGTGGTACTAAATTAATAGGACTGGATGTTCACTAAAGAAATTCAAGGGTGGTAACCCCCTTCCTCCGGTGTGTTTGTTAAAAAATTGCTTATTAGACAAGGTTAATAAGTAATAGTTTTAAAATGAATTGAAATGCATGCTATTAGGACGTTTTTCCATTCATTTTACAACAAAATTTTCCTGATCTTCGAATTCATCTTTCCCATAATTGCAATTACATCATCAAATGTGGGTCGGGGCTGAATTTTCGCATATGGCCAAGAGCGTGTTAGTTGCCATCCAGCCCTCCTGCTGAGAGGGGATTATCGCATTACCTTAAGCCGAAAATTGAATTCAGCCGATAATGGGATCATGTGGATTTTAATAACAAAAGGCGGGCAACGTGGATAGGGTCTTGAACAGTGTGTTGTTGGTCCCATGGGGTGAAGCCCCATTCAAACCTGGTCCCGTGCTTGGCGCGACATTTTTGAATATGCACGGAATAATTATTCGTTTGGGTTGCTTGTATACACACATAATTTCAAGTCGATACAAACCAATACCGCCCAAATATCAGTTGTTGGATGTTGGGTGCTTTGGGGTGGGTTACATTTTGTCCTACCCATGGCCACACAACGAATGAAATGACAACGTCAGTCGTCTTGATTTAAATAACCGCCTCAATGAATACATCTTTTCACCTAAGAGCGCGCCTAACACCTCGAGTGAGTAGCTGAGCCCAATGATCCAGGTACCCATATTATTACAACCTGTCCACCTCGTAAAAACCATACATCAATGTATCACTATAAATACCGATTAGTGTATATGGGAAGCGGCACCCACATATGTGGAAGAACGGAGGCAGCCATTGCTTCTATTGTTGGTACTCTATGTTTTCTTTGTGGGGTCGGCAACAATTGCGATACGAGTGCCATTTCTAAAGATTCGTAACGTTTGCCTCTCTTCTATATAACTCTTTGGTTGGATCCCCTTCTCTCCTACTATGGTCCATGATCCATGGATAATGTACGTTGTTGGTGATACAAAAGCAAAGTACATAAAATCACAAATCTTTATACAAGCTAATTTGTCTACAAATTTTTGGAAGAAAACATGTCATGGAATTAATTTGTTTATACGTTTGTATACAGTATAGGTTAAATTTTAATACAATTTGCACTTTTGATATATTTTAGGCTTACCCAATTAAAATAACGCCCACTTTCATTGAAATTTTTGCACAAACGCGTGCTTCATTTGAAAGCGAGTTACTGATGTGAAAATGCGTTACAAATTCATGATCAAAAATTCAATTTTTTATGATAATTTGGGAATGGATGGGCGCGATTTGCTATTTTGGCGATATTGGTTTTATAATGCATAGGGTTATGTATTGCTGTTAATCTAATACTAGGAATGATTCTAAAAAAGAAAGGGGAATAAACATCATTGTAATATTAAAGGTCAACAAAGTAACACAGGGTGGTACATGTAATATTAGGTGTTCATTAATAACGATACAGATCAGATTGCTTTGATAGTTGGAAACCATTTTAATGAATCACGGGTACCTCTTGGTTATGGGAAAAAGTAACAGCAGGAATTTTCATAATGAAAGCGTTAAATTTGTATAGTTTATATTTGTTTAGAAAAACAAATAATACTTTATTCCGGCTCGTTTGGTCTAGTGGTATGATTCTCGCTTCGGGTGCGAAAGGTCCCGGGTTTCGACTCCCGACGACCCTTCACCGTTTCCTTACAATCTTCGTCCCGCAACAAATTCAAACATTACCTAAAATACCCCTGCCTCTGCCTTCCATCTTACAATTCATGGTCCTTTTACAGGTACAACAAATAATGTTCTTTTCTGTAAAAACTTACTTCAAGTTAGGCTAGCAGACCGATCTCATCGCGTTTACAGTTTGACGCACCCCTGGAAGTACTAATTTGTCCTAAATAAATTCTCTAAAATTGTTCTACGTTTTCTCACGTCTAGTATTTTTTGGAATAGTTTCTTGAAATGATTACCAGTCATCTCTTCCCCCCCCCCCGAATATCAGGGACCACGGAATGTTACCACTTTCCTTGTCCTCCCCAGCAAATAATGGCGCTATAGGACAAGTTACATCCTACGTTACTGGAAGGAGAAGAGGATTGAAAAGTTTGATATCTTTTTTTTACGCTTCTCTTCCTTTCCCTGCGATCCTGCAACATATACAATTGCCCAGTGTGTAATGGTCAGGCCGACCTATTTCAAGATCCCAGGCCCTAACCTGTTTACAACCATTGCTGTCAACTGGTCTATTGATAAATCCGCGGGCCCGTTTATGGTCCTAGGACAAATCATATTCTCTAGAACGGCAAGAGCCATTGTATTGCGCATGCGTTGAAAATCTTTCAGCTGTTTATCACTGCCCCGGTTGAGATTAAGCTATACCTCGCTCACGAATACATAAAAACTCGAAATCCTACTGGGAGTTAATAAACTTTGACATTATAATTCATATTTATTTCAAAAAAGAAACAAAGTGGACAACCAATCATAAGCAACGCCCTTGATCGCAAAAACGACCCTATTACGGCGTTTTTGTACAACGAGCATGATATCCAAATTGGATACAGTGCCCCCCCCCCCCGGTATTTTCATCATTTATTCAAAAGGAAACGAAGATGAGCAAAATCATGAAATAAATTTTTGATTGGCAAGCTATGACTATGACCTAACTCCTGGTGCAGAGCCAAGACCCATACTTAATCATGTTATATAGGACCTCATTTCTAACAAAGTTTGTTTCGGCCCGGTTTACCACCTGCATTTCAAATAGGTGACTGATTTTGATTTCTGCTAATACGCGGTAAAAATTGTTAGAAATGGGGTAAACGCGGCAAGTTACACGGGTTTGGGTTCTGGCACAAAGATGTTAGGTCAAGTTGCCAATCAACTTTCTCACCTGAAGCTATGTCATCTATCTCTTCGTTTCCCTTTCGAATAAATGATGAAATAAGGTCAAAGTTAATTGAACACATTTAGAACCTCTAACTAACTTTATTAATTCGTGAAATAGGACAGGAATTTTGTGTTCCACACATGAAAAAATAGGCTTGCTCAATTCATAACACCTGAATTGAATTTTTTTCAGCTGATGATAATAACAGTGGCTGCAATCCAGATGAAAAGGAATCCCAAGTGTTTGGTCGTTTCATATTGACGGGATTAACTTATCATAGTCCATTATTTACTGATGAGTCAATGACTCGTGGTGGTACATCCGTTGCTCACATAATATTCATGGCAAAATTGATGAGATCGACATTTAATTCATTTTCTAGAAACATGTGTACATCCAGATGTGAGAACACACATAAGGCCAAAAAAAATGGTTGCATTGTCCCTCGTCCGCCCGCCCGTATACCATCGGTCCCCGACCGTTTTCCTTTTTTTGAAAAGTTTGTTATTTTTAATTCTGGAAGGGCAAACAAACAAAAAACAATCAAAAGAAATTGAAATTGATCCATAAAAATGGATCAAAATGCACCAAAATCTGCTAAATAAAACTAATAATACCCTAGTATGTCTCTAAAAGTGTTGTTATTTGCTTATTTGCCAGTTCGTCGTACCTTCAAGTACAATCGCAATATTTTCCTCGCTAGCGCTATGCCCCAAGACCACCAGCCACAGTGTATGACGGTCTGCTTGATCTGTACTAACTAGACTACGGTCTGTGACAACCCAATGGGCGGCATGCGGTTTGGCTGCGCCCAAATACCGGTGTAGAAGTAACCATTGTCCGGCGTATTCGTAGTCCGGGAACATGGTGAACAATAGGGCCAATCGATTCAGTTGACTCTTTACGCACATTAGTTCACGCTTTATTCCGTTCTCGTCTATGGAGCCCGGACTATGGCTCCCACCAGGCGGGGATCCAGGGGGGGTGCCGGGGGTGCCTTGGCACCCCCCCCCCCGGCGCCGAATTTTTTTGGACGGAAAGTTATGCTGGCATTCATTATTTACTATTAACTTCCGCTCCATCTGACATCTGGACCTCACTCACCTTCGTTTTTAAAATTGAGTCGGTTGACATAAGATTTGCAAATTTGCCTTCCCTAGTTCCCCATCCCCCAAAAAAGTTGCACGTCGATCGGAGCTTGTGAATAGAAAAGATCAACGTCCTACACGTCCTGCTTGGTGTGGAGGCCGCGTGTATCAGACACACGAGCTGCGAATAAGAAGTTCGAATTTCCCGGAGATTTGAAGGTTACGAGCTGTTTTCAGGTTTCATTCTACGACTGGCAACAAATTTGCTATTGTATTTAGGGGCGCACTATTTGATTTCAGGGGGGGGATGTTGGAAGTTTTCTAAAAAAAAAAACTTCACCCACCATAATGAGGCAAAAAAAACCTTTCCCCGCTTTCCTTAAAAACAAATAAAATTATACTTTTTTTTTTTTTTTTAAGGGTTTAAAAAAAACTTTCTGGTTTGGCCCTTTATCTCGATAACCCATACAAATTAGAGAGTCACCTACTTTCGTCGCTGCAATCCCTGTAGAAAAGGTGACAATCCGGAGACCATTTTTAAAGAAACGGTGCAGTATTAAAGATTGACCATTTGGTGATGACCTTTTAACCTTTGACGATTTTTGTATTATATCTCCATAACCATACGTTGTGGTAGTACAAACTATACCTTTTTTTTAATCCTTGTAACACGAAGAAAATACGTTGGTTACCACCTTTTTAAGCATCCAAGCATTTTTTTTTCATTTTGACCCCTGTATTATGACTTTTTCCTTCCCCCCTCCTTGATTCGGCCCACACTTTCACGATGGCCAACCCCCCGTTAAATTTGGTCATTAACCTTCATAGAATACAAATCCCCCTGAGAAATGATGCTCTGCTCTTCAAGGGTCACGATTGCTCCAAATGACCCAACTAACCTTTACGCATGCATGAACCGGCCCGTGCACCAACCTTGACATGCTTCATTCACAAATTAGCCTTACACCATTTTTTTCAGACCATTACTCCAAGTACTAAAGTAGGGCCTAATATTCTTTTTTTTAAATTAACTTGCAATTTTAAATTGGGTCTCTCACTACTAATACTCTAGTAGCTCATGGTGGTTTTGTATGCTTGTCCAGAGCTAAACTCTTCTCAGGAATCCAGGACAATAATATAAGTATAAATTTAATTACATGAAAACTAAATACTCCAAATGTTCGCCGCACCAACACCCGCATTGCTTACGCAGCACATGACTGCATTGCGGCCACTACATAAGGAAAACCATTTGATTTGTGCTTTGCCAAAACAGTTGGTCATATGCATTATCAAATAACAGTGTTTATAACCATCAAATTTGCATGAGAAAATGTGTTTTGGAAATGAAACATGGCAAGGGTTCCGCACTTTGCTCGCACTCACCCCGACGCTTGATTATATACGTACTATCCATTGACTTTTGCATACCAATGTTAACCATCACTATATTTTACTTTTTTGCATATTAAAGTTGGTTCTATCAAATTTGGAACAGCGAACATCGCAAGGGTCCGCTCGGAAGGGGGACACACCCCCCCCCCAACAGAACTTGATATATACGAACTCTGCATGGGCCACTTCATGGCTTAATTCAACAAAACCCATCAACTATATTTTACTTTTTAAAACTGCTGATCATACCTATAAGCATTAATTCATTTGTTCTATCAATTACATGGGAAAATGTGTTTTGGAAAGCTTTATATACGAACTCTCCGAAGAACACTTTATGCTTTAATTCAACAAAACTTAATCCATCACCTATTATTTTACTTTTTTAAAGATACCTTATATAAGCATTAAAAAGCTACACATGTAGATGAACCACTTATCAAGTTGTTTCTATCGAATTATTTGCATTGGGAAAATGTGTTTTGGAAAGCGAATATTGCAGGGTCCGTGCTTTGAACGGGAGGGGGTATCCCCTCACCCCACCCCCAGAAAGCTTGATTACGAACACTGCATGAACACTTTATGCTTATTTAACAAAACTTAACACCATCAACGATATTTTAACTGTCTTAAAATGCTAACTTATCTATATTAAGTGAACCACTTACAATTTTTCAGTTTTGTTTCATCAATGCAATGGGAAAATGTGTTTTGGAAAGTAAATATTGCAAGGGTTCTGCGCTTTCGCGCGGGAGGGGATCCCCCCTCCCGCACCCACCCCCGGACAGCTTGATATAACTAACTCCCCATGAACACTTTATGCTTTAATTTTCAAAACCAAACTTAACGGCGCTCAACATATTTTACTAATTGAAAATGATCATACCTATAAGCATATAAAGTAACCCATTCAGAAATTTCAAATTGTTTTATATTTTTTGATACAAATTGCATGGAAAATGTGTTTTGGGAAAGTAAAGATTGCAAAGGTTCTGCGCACAAAAACCCCCCCCCCCTCCTGCAGCACACCCGCGCGCTATACTTGCAAGGTTGCCATGACTATACCTAAAACCCGGCCCCAATATGCAGGGTCAACATTAAAAAAAAACACATGACCAAATGAGTCAACCCGCCACCAAAAAAAAAAAAAACGTCTCAAGTAGGCAAAAAAAATCCAGCCTATGACTTGAGAAAAAAATCTGCCTCCAAAAGCAACGAAAAAAACTTGCCCTCATCCATTTCCACCCACCCCCTTGAAGTCTAATGGTGCGTCCCTTACGAATCCGTAAACTTCGCTCGATCATTGTTTTTTGGACGCTTGGTCCCTTGCAGTTGCGTACCAGTGGGGGGCGGGGGGGCAGCTGCCCCCCCCCGGACACCAAAAAATGGGAAAATCGGGAAGGGGAGCCAAAAAATGGGAAGGAAAAAGGGAGAAGAGAGAAAAAAAGAGAAGAAAAAGAGAGGGGAAAGAGAAGAAGAAGGTAAAAAAGAAAGAAAATAGGGAAAGAGAAGAAGAAAGGAGAAAAAGAGAGGGAAGAAGAGAAAACGAAAGAGGGAAGAGAGAAAAGGGAAGGGTGAAGGTTCCCCGGCTGGTCTACTTGGCGATCACGTGAGCCGCAAATGGCGCCTGATATTCGGGCAACGTCATTGGTCTTTGCCCCCCCGGAGGCTCATGTCTGGTTACGCCCCTGCCCTTGCTACATAATTCTTTCTCTTACACTTTGCTTGACCTTCTCGTCGTTCATGTCACCCTTCACCGTGCCTCGGCGTTGAACTGTTTCTCCACTGTTAATTGTGATATAAACTTATATACTCGAAGTCCTTATCAATTGTCCTGAAACAATCAACTCTTTCCAACAGCGCACTTTAGATATAATTGATATGAACATTTCCCATCAACTACAGTGGTAAATTTGATTGCCATGATAAAAGTGAAGAGCTTCCACGCTTCCGCGGAATGGGGGATACCCCCTCCGCACCCACCACCCGCGCCGCTCGGCGCCGTGGCTGCTAGAGCCATTACTCACATATTATAATTTAGCTGGCACCCCCCCCCCCCCCTCCAGTGAGGTCTGAATCCGCCGTCCCTGTGGCTCCCACCGGCTATATCTGCTTTCACAACACACCCGTGCTAATGCCGAACGCCCGGTCTTTCTGCAGATGACCTGCCGTACGGCAGGGGTATCTGCCGAAACGCGCGTTGTTTCGCAAGGGTAATCATGCCGAAAATGCCGGCTTCGTCATTACCCTGCGAACGGCAGGTTTACTTGCGAAACAATGGGTTAATCCCAGTAGTTCGGCACGATGGATCCTTTATGCAGATAGGTGCTTGGCCTGGGTTACTGAATAATAAATTTAACATGACGATGACCCCCCCCCCCTCCAAAGAAAAATAAAATAACATAACCCCTTATTTGTCAAGTGAAAATCACATAGGGGGCCTATGTCTAATCCAATGTTTGTACTCACGCACCGGACCCTAATAACCAAACCCTAACCTAAGTCTAACCCTAATCTTAACACTAGGTCCATAAGCCCTATAACCCCAACCCCTAAACCTAACCCGTGTTTCAACTGGCCTAATCAATAAAGGGACCTTTACATGGGAGCCATATGTATATCAATGCATATAATTATCATTGTTTCCGAATTCGGCTACCCTGGTAAAAGAACGTTAGCAGGGGTCTTTCATGTTGGGGTCTATGTGGTGCTTTTGGTCGTTACCAGATCGTATTTACGTCTACTATACATACATCTGTTCTAAATGCCAAAAGCCTGATCTTTAATGGGTTTCATTGTAGAATTGTCCATAAAATCGCGAAAATGCGTAAACACGAGGCTCTACACACATCAACAGCAGTTAAATTTCCACTTTCCCTTCCCTCTGCTGCCGATTGCCCCGGTACTTCGGCAGTTTTTGAGAGGAGGGCAACTTCGGCACCCGATATTTCGGCACCCGGGTGTTTTCGGCGGCACAACAGTTCCACCACGCTGTCTAATTTGGTAATGAATTTCTAAATTCTAGCGAGTAAGATTTCGCCTTTGTTTTCACAATTAAATTTACAATTGCTGTTTCAGCACGGAATTGGGTTGTTTCTCTAAGCATTTTGGTGGCTACAACAAAACTCTAATTTTGTGTTTTGAGAGATTTCTCTGCCCTTTTGCATGCTTTGCACGGTGGCAGAATTCGGTAACTTATCGGTGCTTCTCTGGTATTTTTGGCCGTTGGATAGTCTTTGAATTTTGATTCTGGTCTTCCGAGTGCGTTGTAATAAGTACAAAGTTTTTAATAATTAAAAAATCAGAATAAAAAATCTGATAATTTTGCTTTTCTTACCAAAGTCACTTACCGTATGGGTATCCGCCTGGGAATGTTGATCTTGTTGCTTTATACAGTACCCCTGATAGTCTAGCACACACGTTGTCCCCAGATGATATTAATGAATTGGGTCCCACACCGTAATACGACTTGGGCGGCTTTGTTCCACTCGGTTGTCGACAAGTGAGGCAAGATTAACAGATCGTCGTAAAGGGGGGGGGGTTGGGTCGATGATGCGATGTGGCACGCTTCCGCACTCACACGCATTGTAAACATGAACATGTTTCCTCCCTTAGGCTTTAATTGTCTTCAATTTTGTCATTTTGAAATGTTGTTTTGAAACACTGTCCCGTGCTTGGCACATTGAAAATTATGTTGTTTAATTAGTTATACCATCATTTGAAATGTGGATGCAATATGAGTTACAACTATTGAACATGGCTGAAAATTAAAAAAAAAAAAATCTCGATCCGACCGTACCGACCCATTCTGTCAGAGGCATCTATTGACAATCAAACATTTTTTTTGGCCTAAAACTGATTTCTATAATTTTAGAAAATTATATCGTAAGAATATGTACTTGCCGGGGTCGCCAACCTTGGTCCTTATCCGATCATCTTTTTTCTCTTTGGCCTCATGGAACTACATTTTAAGCTAGCGGGCAGATCTCATAGCCGGTTAAAAAGGTACGCACCCCTACAAGTACATTTTGCTAAAAATAATTGTCTAAAATTCTCAAAATCATTTCTACGTGTGTTTCGCCCCTCTCTCTCTAATATGATGTGCACATTTCTGAAAATGAATTAAATGAACTGTCTCTTCTCCTTTTTTCCCCTTAATCTCAGTGACCAAGGGATGTACACCAAGTTCCATTGACTCCAGGCAAATAATGGTGCTATTGATAAATTGCTATCCGCCCGTTATGAATGGGAACAACGATTCAGATTCTCCTGTGGACTGGCAAAAGCGCATTGTATTGTCCATGACCGTTAAAAAGGGCTTTTGAATTGTTTATACGCCGCCCTATTTAGATTGAGCTACGACGCTACGAAAAATAAAACTCAAACTTTTTGCTGCGGAGTTCAATACTTTTGATCGTATAAGTTCCCCGGGGGGCCACTTGTATCTAAAGGTGGATATCATAACTCGTGTATGGCCTCCCAAACGTAACCCTACCGCGTATTTCACTGGCAAGAAAAAACACCCTAATCACGTAATTTCGGTTGATTTTTGCTACCCAAACAATTACTTTGGGCTTGGTTTTGCTATCCTTAACAAGTGTTTTGGTTTAATATTTTAAACCCTAAACAGGTAATTTTTGCATGCGATTTAAAAAATACAAACCCTAAACAATGTATTTTGACATAATTTTGGCTACCCTATACTAAAACGAGTTGTTTATCAAATTTACCCTAACCTACTTTACATGGCTATAGGCTCCTATTCTAACTGGCCCTGATAAGGAATTTTTTACACATGATTTCCTTGAAAGTTTTTATTTCACTCTTTTTTGTAAAAGCATCAATGTTGCGCATTACCTACACCCTAATATGTCTAAAATTTAATCCATTACATTTAAATTTCACGAGTCTTTTAAATTTCCCTATTTCTTTGAAATTAATGGTCTTATCGGGTGTGTCGTAATAATTGAGTTTTTTTCCCTGCATATTCACCATTTCATTGAACTAAGTAAAAGCCCCCCGACTAAATATCGACGCCTTCGTTTGATTGCCATAAATTAGAGACAGAGCCTATAAGTTCTGTTTCTTACGCAGCATAGGCCACATCTACGATCATTCTTAGTGTAAAATTACCAACGTGAACATGACATAACACTCCAAATTATAAAGGCGTATATATGTAGTATACGTGCAACGACATAGATAAATAATCCTAAATAAGGCCTTAAAACTGTTATACTTCTCGGGATCTTTATGTTAAATCAGAAGAAAATCGGGAACAAAACCCGGATGTAAAGGAAAAGGAACGCCACTGTCCGCAGTGCTTAATGTGGGGGCCCCTTTAGTATCGCGAAGTGCCCGGTCCCCCCTTTGTGTACTAAGGGGTGTGAGGGGGCCTGAAGCAGTTTTTAGGGGGCCTGCACTGCTGACACTGCTGACTCTTTCATACGCCCACTGGAGCTTTGGTAGGCCTATCTTAAAATCATAAATTCACTTTTGCTCAGATGTTTGCTGTTTCGTATGTTTTTTCATTTTCACAGCGTTTTTCCACCGGTTTGAAACCATTCTAAAGAATCTAAGACTGCGTTCCATGCGATCCAATATCAAAATGTTTGGCACATGATAGATTATCTGGGGCATTTTAATGTCCATTAACCCCACTGGTATTTACTACGAAAGTAATTCAGAGAGTTCCGTTAAAGCCCTATCGTGTGCTCGCCACCTACGGTGGTTCCGGGAACAGTGCGTCCCATCAACATAACATAACGATTCTGAATTAGCCTATAACACTTTCTATAACAGTGCTCGTTAAGTGTATTTGAAAAGTAAGATTTTTTGTTTCAAAATAAGATTTCTTTCTCAAATAATAGATAGGCAACTTATAGAAACTCAATTTATCAGTTGAAGAGAATATCTTCCCCGTGGGTTTACCAGCGTAAAAAATGTGATAATCTGCACCAACCTAATTAAGTTTTTTCCGCTTAACACATTAATTATCACGAAAATAGCAGCAGCCGACCATCAGTTTTTCTCCATGCATAAAAAGAGCTTTTTCAATTGAAAAATTAAGTTTATTCATTTTGATAAATAAGTTTTTCCACTTGTCGTCAGAAAACCTTCATTTAATAAAGCGAATAATGAGGGCCTGCATGCTTGGATACGTGCACTGCGTATTTTCAATTAATTTTTTTACAAGTACTCAAAATATCACTCACATTCCCGTATTTTGGGACTTGAAAAGCATACCCTTATTTTGAATTTTTGACCGATTTGATACCTAAACAATTTACCGAGTACATCGCCTGTTCTCAAAAACGACCGCTAATTACGGCGGCGTTTTTTTACACGATCATGATATCACCTTGGAATACAAGTGCCCGGGTGGCTCACCGGGTATAATTTTCATTTCATCATTTTTCAAAAAGGAAACGAAGTTGACAAAATCATGAAAAGAATTTTGATTGGCAACTATTACCTAACTTTTTGTGCAGAACCAACACCCTAATTAATCATATTAATCAATAATTAGGTACCGCGATCGTCTTTTCTGTCTATTCAATTGAAATTTGTTCCAACCGGTTCACCTGTCATTTTCATATAGGTGAAGGGATTTTCGATTTTCTGCTATGAACGCAATAAATTGCATAGAATGGGGTTACGCGGCCGGCAAATTACGGGTTGTGGGTTTCTGCACAAAGATGTTTAGGTTTACTGTTTCCAAACAATTTTTTTTCTCTGACTTTGTTCACCTTCGTTTCCTTTCGAAATAAAGGATGAAATATAGGTCAAAGAAATTTAACACACAGTATACCTCTAACTTTATTTATATATATTTCGTGAAAGAGTTCAGATAATTTGTATTCCACGTCATGAGAAATAGCTTAATATTAATCTAAATCGGGGGAGATATAACACCTGCATCGTTTCAGTGCAATAGATAATAATAATAACGTGGCTCACATTCCACGATGAAAAAGAACTGTGAATGTTTGGTCTTCTCCATACCTGAGCGAATTTAACTTATCAATATCCCCCCATTATTTGCTGGAGTCCATGTATGATGTTGTAATCCCGTAGTCACGATATTGCATGTCATACAGGAGATGAGATTTAATTCTTTTCTTAGAATGGGCACATACTAAACTGAAAACACGTAGAAAGAACTGATTTCTAATCATTTTAGAAAAATTGTTTCGGAAAATGATGTACTTCCCAGGGGTGCTCCACCGCGTCCTAAACCGAAGCCATCTTTTTCTTTTTGGTCTCATGGCCTACTACATTGTAATGTACATCAATAATCGCTGGTTCGTCTAGAATTAATGGAGCCTAATGCCCCCGAGGACAAAAGGAGGAAAGGTAACGGTCTGGGGTAACGGTTCTGTCAAAGCAGTGTACTGGCCAAGACCCTTTCCTACGTTAATGTGGATTTGCCTTTTCATCTAGAAGGACCATAGTTGTAATCATTTTTTTTTTGCAAGCGTTGTAGTTCTTTTTTGTTAGCGGCACTGTTCTTCTGAGATACGGCTTATTATATTCGACGAACCGAAAGGCTCACTGCGCCCAATGGGATTACACGCTTTATTCCGTGATCGTACATTTTACACACTCTTGACGGATAAAGCGGTGTAATCCAATGGGCGCACACTGCGCCCGTTTCTTTTCTTCGAATAGAATAAGCCTGAGAGACTTAAATCGTTCCCTATTCTTACTATTTCCATCGTTTTAGTTAGATTATAGACATGTTCCTTTGTACGTATTAGTTTCTTGATATAAGGGTGCATGCAAGATACATCCCACCTTTCCCTCGGTGTTTTTCTGATGTACATTTTTCTTGAAGTCTCTGTTCAATATTGGATGATAGACATTTACAGTTTTCATCAGCGAACGGTTTCATTCCCTGAGAAAATTTCCCTGTTTGAAAAAAGCAAATTCATTCTTTAAGATGTAGATTTTCTGAGTGGGTGCTTTCCTTTTTTAACAACGAAAACGGTCTGATTGTGTTAATTTTCAGCTGTCAATACCTGGTGATCGCTCCTTCCAGATGCATTGAACATTTGAATGAGATCATGGTAGGTGGTCATAAAGCAAATCCAGAATATTGTCGAAGCGTGTTGGCTCATGTTTACATGCTGATGGATGCCTATTCTCCCACTAAATTTAACATTTTCCCTGTTACACTTGGTACCCTTCTTGGTCCCATATTGTGGGTTGGGGATTATAGTGTGATTATCCTAATTTGATATCTGGAGATTAAAAAAGCCTCCTCGAGCATATCTTTGGTAAGAATCCATTTTGTGAAAGCAATTTGCCCAGCGATCTATTCAATTCATTGACGGAAGGTTTGGTTATTTGTTAGGTCCTCATCTTTGTTTCCTTGTCGGAAATAATAATGAAATATACGGTCAAGGTTTAATTGAACGCACAGTTAGAAGCCTAAGGTTTATCTATTCGTGAAAGGGACATTATCGTGTGTCTTTGCGTCATGAAAAAAAATAGCTCAATCTTATCAGTGAGGAAGCACCTGAAATCTTTTTTCAACTATATGGTAAAACAATGGCTCTGTTACTTCAGATAAAACTTAATTAATTGCTTAGCCTAGCTTATCCCTGCTGTCTGCATACCGAGCTGATTTACTAGATATCAAGAATCAAAGTGCTATATTTGCTAGAGTCAATGCAGCATGATGTCATCTACTGGTCACTGATATTATGAAAATGAAATTGTGATGACATTTATTAATTTTCAATCAAAGGTGCAACTTTTTGCAACTTGACATACCCCAGAGTATGAAAGGTTAATTAGACAATATTAACTGCGTCAGAAATCGTTACTTCGGCCGATATGCGTAACAATGTCCTTATCAAGCATCTTTCTCTCTTTGGATCCCATGGAGTATTTACCTCGCTTGCCCCTCTCCACCCAGAGCAAAAGGGGAGCTGTTAGGAATATGGTCTATTGAAATCGGTCGCCCAAAGATAAGAGTATTCCTGGTATTCCATTTTTAAGGCAGCTGACATAGTCTACTGGCAGCGGGATAAGGGTAAGCGCTTTGATACATTGTTTTTTTAAGGCGCTATATATAAATGATGTCGACATTTTATTTATGATTTGATTTGTTAATTTAAACCTTCAGGTTTTGTACTCTTTTTTCCACATACATACATACTCAACATATAAAAATGGTGAGAACACTAACATGTCCCTCACATATCTAAAAATCCTCTAATAGATAGAAATTTTCTCTACAAATGTCCTGTATAGATCATACAGTCCATACATACTGTATCATATCCTTTTATTTTCAAATAGGAATCACAACAGTAAACGAATTTGCAGGTGTCATCAGATAATGCACGCGGTCACCACAAAGTCACAGCTTCTAGTAGCAACTAGAAATTCCGTCAATCACCTGATAATCGCTTACTTCTCTCTAGCGTCAAGTGTTACTGCGCCCTTGACCAAGGCCAAAACGCACCTCAAAACTACGGCTTCAAACTCCTGAATAACTAGACCATACACTGTGAACTTGGTTACAAATTTTTAAAACAAAGTATTTATTTTAAATTGTGTGTTTAAAATAATCTCATTCAAACATCCGATTAGGTATCAATAATCAAAAATCCTCTATACGAAAGTTGTTAATTAAATGACCTACTAAACTTACTACCTGGGGTGTGCCGCGACCGGGCTGCAGCGAGAATACAATTAAGATGCCGAACTTGCAAAGAGTCCTGTCGAATATTCCAGCATAAAACTTAACTATTTCCGTAGTGTGGGACGTGTCCACGGACGACTTTGTCCCTACTGAAGAAAACCAGCTTCTAATGACTTCCGAAGCTCGGAGGTCGACTAAATATAAAGTCCCAAAGTGCTGTAGCTTGTTTATCTTGGTACGCAGAGGCCACGAATACGAAAACCGAACACGGCTACACAATCGTACGAAAACTGTTGGAGCTTTGACAACTATGACAATGTCCACTATGAGGAAGAACAATGGTTTAACTGGGCACTGCGGTCACTACTTGCAACAACTGGATGTCACTGATGCTTGGAAACTCTGTCTATACTTGTATCAAGAATGATAAGAACTCTGCTACAAAACTTGGAGCATTATGGTATGTACTCTGCTAATAACTTGGAGCATGATGGTATGGGTAACTCTTGCTAATAACTTTGAGCATGAGGTATGTAACGCTTGACTCATCTTCTCGCACACCAGAGCTTTATATATCCCCTCAAACAACTACTAGAAGATCTGGTCCTCGCTATAGAGTCATGTGCTAATATCGTCCAGTTATGTCATGATCTGATTCAGCTCCAATGTTTCCCATATATTTTCAGAGCCATCCCCCAACACAGACTGTGCCTGTAGATACAGTGGGGCGCCATCTATAGCCAGAACCAAATCCTCACCTTGAGTTAGGCTATTCTGATCTCCTAGTCTCAATTAAATTCCAGAAACATTCTCCGCGGTTCCTTGAATTCTAATTGCTTTTTGGCACATACCAATCTATGCACACAAACAGGTATATTTTTATAGCAGTTACTGACTAATTTATAATATTTTAATGTGCTAATTTATGACTTAATCTTATCCAAGAATAATCATTGTAATTCTGGGGCTGTCACCCCCTCCCCCTTAAAGAAGAAAGTTTTGATTTGAAAGAACAAACTTTCGTAACCTATTTAAGCTCCTCAATATTTTTAAACTTCCTATACATAACTTATTCACCATGTACACTTTCCTTTTTAAAAGCTTTAACTTGTTCTAACTTAACTAAACAATTCTAGATGGGGCATCAGCCTCCATTAGTTTGCCTTTGATGTGTCTGATGTCCAGGTTGTACTCTTGCAAGGTCAAAATCCACCCTCACTACATATATTCTTGGTTTTTCAATCCTGTAAATGAAGGTGAGGGGGTTGTGATCTGTGAAAAACAAGCACTGGGTGCAATGTGGTGCCCAAATATACATCAAAATGGCCCTAAGGCCAAAATCAAGATCAAGACACTCCTTCTCACAATAGTGGAGTAATTTCGTTGGTGCTTGTTAAACTTCTTGGATAAATATGAATAAGGGTGTTTCTATTGCCCGTCGTGAAGGAAGTGAGGAGGGCGTGAAGCAAAGGTGAAGAAGGAGGGAAAGGGCAGCAAAAAGAGTCTGTCTCTTCTTGTCCTCCTCCCTCCCCCCCCCCCCTATGTCCCACTGGCATCTATGGCCAACTGAATGGTTATAAGTCGGGTGCAATCAGAACTGGTTCAATCATCCAGTAATGGCTTTGATTTTTTTGAACTAATTCACATTCCTGTGACCCAAACAAATTTGACATTTTTGGCTATCAAATTTGTCAAGGACTGGCAATATCTGAAAAGTTTTGACAAACTTCTGTATATCCAGCCATGCCGAAGTATCATCTCTGAAGTTCTATCCTGGTACTAGGTGTGGGAACTTCTCAATTGCTTTCCAATCAACTTTAGAGCCTTGACAGGTTGCCTGCCGTGACCTACTACATACCTACATATGTGACCTTTGCATGGCAAAAACTCCTAGTTTGACTAACTTGAACTGTCAATATTTGTTTTCAGACAATCTTCTGAAATAAGTGATGAGCTGCCCAATGTGTTGGGGGTTCCCCAAGACTGACTGTACCCATCAAACAAAATCATCACCACTAGGCTTCACACCTTCTATGTCCGCAACTATATGATTTACCATCTTTGGAATGTTTGACCGGTGCGTTTTTCATACAGAACGGCATAAACCCGATCTGAAAAAAAAATCCCATCCGGCGTGCAAAATCCGAACTTTCCCTTTCGCAACGTTTCCAGTAAGGGGACCTGCTGCCAATATATACCCCTTTAAATAAAAAGGTCAAACTTGCTGACATACTTTGCATTGCCATTTTGTCAATGCAATCATCCATACGAGGTATCGGAAATGAAATCAGTCTTTTAACATTGATTTACACCCTTCTGAAAGTCCTGGTCACAAACCTAAGGGACCCATCAGGTTTTGGAACCAAAATACAATTGGGAACTCCATTCCTTTTTGCTTGCTTTTTCAATTATTTGATTTTCCAACATGTACTCTATCTACTTTGTTTGAGATGTTTCTTTCGTATAGGATTTACTCTATAAGGGTTCTGTTTTATTGGCACAACTCACCCACATATCACAGCATGATCACGCATTGGTTCTTTCTACGAGGGACATCATGAAAATATCCTCAATTCATTAATCAACTGCCTGATTTCACCTGTTTGATTTTCCTGAAGATGGCCTAGTTTTGTATCCAAATCTTTGGGCACATCTGAATTTTGCAACCTTGATTGGATAGTCATGCTGCTTGTCATCATTGTTTGAATTTTGAACATCTTCAAATTCTGATGGTCATCCTGTGTACTGTTATCAGCAAACTACAGAGCACACTGGTTTTGCCACTGCCATCTCCCATTTCGACCTACATACTCTTGTCAATCACCATATTTACACAATGCACCCTTGCCCTACTCTTACGCCTATCTGCGTTTGGACTATGTAGGTCAACTTCATACTACTGTATAGGACCATATCTTGCCTGCAGTGGATGTCCCGGATTGGAACAGACTAACACTGGTCTCCTGGCCTAAACCCTACTCTTGGCATCTTGGTCATACCACTTCCTTTTCTTCATTTTGTCGAGCTTGCTTCTAATTCTCCCTGGCAATTTCATGTTGCCTATTGATCCTATACTTTAATTTGGAAACATAGTCCAAAAGGTTGGGGTCAGTTTTCATCATTCACCATTCTCTTTAGGAGTTTCAGGGACCGACCCGCGCACTGTTCGCCCAAAAACTAACTCAAGGGGACTGAAACCTAGGGTTTTCCTCCTGAACTGCTGGCTTCCCTTGCACAAAATAACAAGTGACTCCCTCAATCCCATCCTTCTCAAATTCCAAAAGTAGTCCTAACATATTCTTTCTAGTTTGGTGGACTCTTTCCAAGGCTCCTTGGGTTCTCATGGTAAGCACTGGACAGATACTGTCTCTTTTTCTTTTTGTTCCATTTTTAATCTGCCATCTTTCTCTTTGTTCCATTTGTAATTTGGCATCTAGTGTCTTGTTGTTTTTTTGCTTTTTCTAATTCACGTTTTTCCTTCTCTAAATTGTCAATTTGTCTTGCCTTCCTTTTCTTTGTCTGTCTTTCTCTTTCTCTTGCATTTCTAATTTGGCCATTTCTATTTTCATTTTGCATTTTTCTCACATTTTCATTTGTCAAAGCAACTATCTGGACACATTCCTGATTTTCACTAAGTTCTCAAACATCCCTCATCTAAAACAAAATCTTCTTACAAGATGGGTTATCCACTGATTTTACTTACTTTTTCCCTCATGGAATGCCTAACTTCCATACCATAAGACTTGGCCAATCCATTTAGTCCGGCTTTTGAGCAAGCAAACGTCCCCACGAACCATCCTTTATAACTCCTCTGCGTTAACGCCTCGTGTATGAAACACTTCTGTCACAAAGTACAATAATAGCACCGATATCAAAGTTGAACACACAATCAAGTTGTTCAAATTTTACTGTAGTATTTATTTTTTTTACAGTGTATTTTCCCGGACTCGAGCCCCAATTTTGTTACGGTCACCTTGACCAAGCCAAAACCACCTCAAACTACGGATTCCCAACTCCTGAATAACTAGACAAACACTGTGGAAAAACCTTTGGTTTACAAATTTTAAACCAGTATTTTTTTTAATTGTGTGTTTAATCAATCTCATTCAAACATCGATTAGGTATCACAATAATCAAGATCAATCTATAATAAGTTGTTTTAATTATGAACTACTAAACTTACTACCTGGTGTGTGCCGCGACGCGGGTTGCAGCGTGTTACAATTAAGATGCCGACTTGCAAAGAGTCCTGTCGAATTTCCAGCGTAAAACTTACCGGATTTACCAGTAGTGGGACGTGTCCACGGACGACTTGTCCTGACTGAGAAAACAGCTCCTAATGACTCCCTAAGCTCGTAGGTCTACTAAATATAAGTCCAAAAGTGCTGTAGCTTGTTTATCCTTGGATAACTCAGAGGCCACGAAATCCGGAAACCGAACACGGCTACACAATCGGACGAAACTGTTGGAGCTGTGACAACTAGCACTGTCCCCTATAGGAAACAATGTTTACTGTCCCTGTCACTAACTGAACAACTGGATGTCCACTTGCTTGGAAACTCTGCTAATAACTTGGACAAGATTTTAAGTAAACGTCTGCAATACGTGGAAGCATGATGGTAATGTACTCTGCTAATAACTTGGGCATGATGGTATGGAACTCTGCTAATACTTGGAGCATGATGGTAAGTAACTCTGACTCATCTTCTCTCCCCAGAGCTTTATTATATATCCTCTCAAACATACTATAAGATCTGTCCTCTCTTTATGAGTCCATTTGCTAAATATAGTCCTTATGTCATGATTTCTGGATCAGCTCCAATTTTCCATATTAGAATGTTCATACCATCACCCACACACAGCACTGTGCCTGTAGAACAGTAGGGCGCCATCTATAGCCAGACACACATCACCATGAGTTAGGCATTCCGATCTCCTAGTCTCAAGTAAATTCCAGAACTTTCTCCGCGTTTCTCTTGATTCTATTGCTTTGCACATACCAGCTATGCACACAAACAGGTTATATTTTATATCATGTTACTTATACTATTAATAATTTTTATGTGCTAAGTTATGACTTAATCTTACTCAAATGAATCAATCATTGTTAATTCTTGGGGCTGTAACACAAGTAACATCGTTCTGCATCGGATATACCCTCACGACCTTAGTATCTAAACTTGGTGTCATGCCTGACTTAAATTTGTTGAGCAAATATTGGTTTCTCTTATAAAGTATATTAGTTTAATTCACATGCGCAGACCATTCCAAATAATGTGATTTTGTATTGTTTTCTTTCCGAAACGCGTACATCTTAATTAACGAGAACAAGCTTTTGTGTACTCTCAAAGGACGATCTTTTGACTTAATAATATTGATCTAAATATAAAATTCCTTATGTTTAATTTGTCAAGTCCAAAGCCGTTCCGAAAGTTTCCTGCTATCACTCCACTTCCCTAACCTCTGTGGTGACGGCCGCGCCGAGATTTGATGGCGAACAAGTATCCCACGCGCTGGCTTAAAGCAACGGCGTTTTTACCCTCGCGCACAAGATGGCATACCTGGACGCGTGCGTAAGCTGCGTCAATGTTTATGACATCACGCACGGAGTAGAAATGACTTTAATCATGTTGCTATAAAAAAAGCCGGGTGAAAAGGGTAGAAAAGCGAGAAATAATAGGAGGCCCAGTAGTCTTCAGTTATACTTCACGAAACCCAAAATTTACATAAAATTGGTTTTCATGCAGAACCCGTCCATTTTTGGGTAGAACCAAGGTTTCCAATGGGGGGTCTCGACCCTTTGCGGGGTCGCGAACCCTTAAGGGGGTCGCGAAATTAATGTATTGAAAATGACAAAAAAATTCTGGTGTCCAAACGGCAGGAACAGAATTGGCAAATAATATAATTTTCCTATGTCACGCAAGCCAACTGATTTTTCAGTGTTTGATTCATCATCAATTGAATTTGTATTTGATTTAGTAAAATTCCGCGCGCTTTGCGCGCATATCAGTAGAACTTGTCACTAAGACAGTTCAAAGACCAAATTGAACTGCGACTATATAAATTAGTTCATGTCAGCAGCCAACGGATTTTGCAGTGTTTTCGATATTCACTTGTATTTTATTTGATTAAAATTTGGGTGCGCTTTGCGTGCAAATCAGCATAAATTTGTCACAGGACTGTTCAAAGACCAAAAATGAATACGATAATGAACTTAGTGGTATTTTTTAGCACACTTCATGCGCACTTGTTTTAGAAATGGAAAACATCGCCCTTCAGAATGCACACCGAATTGTTAAGGTTTGCCCTTGCTTCCCTGTCATCAGTAGATTCAGAGTTTACGGTAGAATATAGGCGACCTTGTTTCCCTTCCCCTGGCTTGAAAAAAATGGCTTGCAACTGACGTACCTCTCCACAACCCTTCATTTTTCCTTGACTGGTCAATTTTCTTTTGAGAATATATGATTTTGAGTAGGGGTCGCCGTAAGCCAAGTGTCAAGAATGGGGTCCTCGGGACAAAAAGGTTGGGAAACCTGGGGAGACGATTTCATAATAGAAGTCCCCTTAATGCAATGATGTATGTAGCAATGATTCCGTCCATGCTGCCTGTATGACTTGTTCAGTATGCTTGACGGATGATGGCAAAACTCACTTGCATCATGGGACTTCTATATTGAAAAGTCTACTATGTTTTTGTACCATGCATGTCTGCGTTGGTCTTTACATCTAATACACGTCTAGCCGTCTTCTATTCATAGATATCCATTGTATTATCTTTTGTTAAAGTTCGTTGCCCCGACTTTATTTTGTGATAATGTGGTCGTAGCTGACCACATTATCAAAAAATAAGGTCTGAGGCATCGAACTGTGACGAAATCATACAAACAGTCATCTAGAAGACTCTAAGGAATCGGTGTAGAATACCGTTGCCACTGCTTTGGGGGGAGGATTATTTAATTATAATCGCTTATGGACACATGCCATGATCAAACATCTGTTTTTAATCACAAACAAAGAAATGTACAAACTTAAGTCTGTAGCGCTGCATGCCACAGCAGGCTTGTTTATATTTGTGTAACAAGCAGGACTGTATTAAAAATAAATTCTGTAGTGTCACTGTATATGGTCCTATAATTTACGGGTCAAAGGTCTTCCAAGACATGGCATTACTGTCATATCTGGATGAAATTAGAATATTACTGTTAGGGCCACCACAATGGCGGTGAAATCTGCATATGCTAAATATAAAATTTGCAATTCATCACACATGTACAGACAACTGAAAAAAAATGTCAAGCTGAATCCACAATGAACTTATGTGATATGTGCAGGTGTCGCAAGCAGGACTGTATTCCAAATATAAATTTTAGTGTCAAGTATGACATGTTACTGGTCAAGTTGAATTCCACAATTAATGAGCGCGGAATTTTGCAATATATGCTAAATATATCAATTCGTTACAAAGAGGAGATGTTATATTAAAAAGACACGTTCAAGCTCGACGACATTACCTTTGCTTTTCACGTTTCCACAAAACGATCATTGGTGTCTTGACTTGCTATAATTAAGTATTCTTCATTAATCGTCTTCCAAATCGAATACCGACAACAACAAAAGTTTGTCATAAACAACAAAACCACAACAAACGTGACTGTTACACTCATTACTTAGGACTTGCTTAGCCTGCAGGCAATACAAATCCTTGCTCTATTCAAAACAAGTCGTTAAGGCGTAACATTATAAGCTCTTCCAGCTTTAATTGTTGCCTTATTTCAATTGAGTTTTTCAACCTTTGAATCCGATTATCCCTTTCTCACAAGCTCGTGTCATTATTTGTTAGGCAGTGCGATCTATCTTTCTTTCAATTTCATTGACGCTTTTCATCACTACTGGTTTGTTTTGAAAACGGCCAGGGAGGTCGCGAACGATTAGCCACTCTAAGCGTCTATAGAGTCTGATCTTCTCGCACTTCCAGATAACCTTTCAAAACAAACTAATTCAACAATCATTGCGTCAAGTTCTTTTGGCACTATTTATAGGAGTATAATTTTGGACCTTTTGGAATGTCACTGTTTTTAATTATTTTAAAACCTACCTCAAAATTTAGATCATACGTTAATATTAATGCCCCCTTCGCTCTCGGGCTGCCTGCCTGACCCAGACGGTCGCGTGCGATTATCCGGTCGAATACACTGGCGATCCCTTATCCTTAGTTTAAATAACAAAGTTGTGATTTTCTATAGAGGACTCGATTTGGCTTAGGGTTATTTCACAGCTGATTAGTTTGTGCAAGCATTATTGTATGCAACCGAATAGTCTTTTAAAAGATTCCAGCGCTTAGCGGGATGTTGAGTACGTAATGTCTGTGGAAAGTCTTGAGATTAAGGGAAATCCTCTCGGAGCGGGAGAGAGTGTTTAATTTGCTATATACTCAAGTATATTCTGTCAGGCACAACCAGACCATCATCAACCCTTTATTTTTGCAAATACCCGCAACGGGGGCACCCCATATTTTTGCATTTCGTTCCTTTTGTTTAACTATATCGACTTCTGAAGTCTGAGCTGGTTATTTCTTGGTAAAGAGCAAGTGAACAGTATTTCAGTCAACCCAGTTGTCACAAGGATTCCCAGCTACAACTTCCTATGTTTTGATTGTTAGCAATGTGGAACATTGGGGGTAGTTTTTCAATCAACCTAACCCTTACACTGAGATTACAAACTCAACTTACAGGAAACAGGTTTTAAATCGCAAAAAAAAAAACGCTTGTGTGATCTAAGCCTGTAACACATAATGTACTCGCAAGACCATGGTCATATCATCCCTTTACGTGTCCAATGACTGAGAATTTTCCCTGGTGATGGGTGGCCGTCATCCATCACGTTTTGTTTCTAGCTGCTTGATGAAATGTAAATGTTTCCTAGTAGCATACAATGTCCTTAATTCTTAAAATATAATGGGAACCAGCGACTTTGCACTGTTACATGAGACAACCACCCCACTCTGTGCATGACCGTGATTATTCTGCCAATAAAACGACAATTTGCTTCGCACATAGGCTAGGGTACTTGCAAGCTCTTGCAAGACGGTGGCTTTTAATCTACTCGCTTTAAACCATCTTCGATGGAAACACACACACACATTTGTTAGAAATTGAAAAGAAAAGCCTCCTCGGGAATCTGTTGAAATCTATTACCTGTACAATGATGCTAAATGGTTCGGAAAGGTCTCATAAAATTAATAACATGTATCAAACCCCTATTTTGGGTTCTCCACCAATTCGCTCTATATCTTAACTCAACACCATAAAGTTTTCAAGAACCAATTGGCTTGAAAGAGCAAAACAAAATGGCTGTTTTTCGTGCGCACGGAAATTAATGTTTCGCCCATAATTTCCTAACTCAATCAATATTTTTTAATTGTCCTTCAGGATAATATATTTATATAGCCATATAGTTTCATGACTCATCTCGCTCTTTTAATATTGTTGTCGTTCCCTTATGAGAGATTTTTTTTAATCTGGAAACGGTGGTGTTTTTTGTCTTGTAATAAACTTTGTTATCCCCACTTTGAATGTTGCGTGCACAATAAATAGTTTAAATTTATCTTCGTTGGAATTGTATACAAATTCTGCAACAGCGTAAAATAACATTCCAGGTAGCTAATTCACTCCACACTATCCGTCTGTCGCGATATCCACGTTATATTAGTGAATCAAAAAAAATTGTGCATGAAAACCACAACCTTTTACCCTGATCTGTTACTCCAACTGATCTTGATTGTTTTCATGATCTGCATAGTTCGACTTTCTATGCTGAAAAAATTAAGGTATTTGTGAAAACATGAGGTAGATTGAACGCTTTCGCGGCTGATCCATGTTTACCCCTTCCAATGGGATTTACACAGTTAAGCTGGGTTTCAGTTCCATTATTTTGTCTGATATGGTGACAATCTTTCTGGATCCGCCGTGGAAACTCTTTCATATCTACTTCATTTCTCACCCAAATTACCTTTCATTTTTTCACAAGAAAGTCCAACATGCCTCATGAAAACATCATCTGCGTTACAGTTGAGTACACAGGTCAGGGTCAAATTTTGTGTTTTTCATGCACATTTTTTTTTCACTCTGTATATAAGAGCACAAACAAAGTTTTCTTTCACTCCAAGTTAAGCATTTCTTCATAGGCAACAAACGTACTCATCTTTCGAAGGTAATGGTGTATGGAAATAAATTAAGCTTATAACTGGAAAAGTAATGTTAATCAAGTTTTATTCAACGCAGTTTCATACGGATGGCCAAGTTTACCACTACATATCTTTATACCCCCTCTTAATTAAAAAGATTGCGCTGATTAGATCGTGACATAAAAATACCTATGTAAAATAGCAAAATGCAATGAAGCGGATTCCAACGTTATGAACTATCACTATTTAGAGAACATGGTTTCTGCTTGATGCGTAATAGTCACTAGTAAAAGCCGCTTTTCAAATATTTATGAAGTAGTGTTTTTACAATAACCGAACTGTACATGCTTCAATGGTAGTTTTATGTAAAATGTGGTGAAAACAGATTGATGTTGTGTGAAAGTTAAATTCGCAAATTATGCATACAAGTTGTATTGTATCATCTACCTTAACACCTATGCTTTACATGATTAGTTTGTTCGATTTAAAATGAATCCATGGGTGCCTTGGAACTGGGGGACAATAACTGCAGGGAAACGCATGAGCGGTTAAATTGTATAATTTATATTTATGGTAGAAAAACTCATACATATATATACGGTCTCGTTGGTCTGTGGTAGATTTCTCGCTTCGGGTGGCGAGAGGTCCGGGTTCCGACTCCCGGCCGAAGCCCTTTTTCATTTTTTGAAATCTTTGTGACAACACGATTTAACAAGAAGCATAACTTAAAAGGCTATGAGGCCAAAGAGGAAAGATGCTCGGATAAGGATCAAGATGGCACACCCCTGGGAAGTATATGGGGACGTTCCGATGGGAGATGTCCTTCTATGCTGTTTGTTTTTGTAGTCGCCTCGGGGGGCTAGGGGAAAACCAAGTGTAAATTCATAATTAATTATTAAATCATATATCGTCTGTTCCCACCAATAAACATGGCACATGTTCATAAAAGAATAAAATGTCACTTCAATTTCATTTCCGCTCCCCAATATCCGTGACTAGTGGATACACATAATTCGCAAACAATGGAGTTAAGATATTCATCACCGGCCCGTTATCGGTGTAGAAAAACACTTCAAATTCCCTTGCATCTGGGAGTGCGGACCATTGTTTTATTGTCGCGCAGCTGAAGAGATTTCAGCTGTTACCTCTCCAATTTCGACTGAAGTACTTTTCAGGACAAAAAATACTTAACCTCATTCACAAATAAGTCAAATATTGAGCTTCTATAGGCGTTTTAATTAACTTTGGCCATGTTTTTCATCATTGTCGAAAAGGAGAAATATGAACAACTATAAGAGAATGTTCGGGGCAGCTTTGACCTCACAACGTTGTTTCAGAACCAACTCCGTCACTTATTGGCTTAACTTCATTCTTTCAATTTCACCCGTTTTCAGAAGAAAATTTAGTGTCAACGACTATATTATAATGTAACTGGTTAGTTTATTGTGAGAGAGTACGGTATTTGTCACTCAACCGAATCGTGTAGGTGGTAACAGCCTGGCTATAACAATGGCTCTCATACCGGGCCCATTGTATATCTTTTTAGCTCATGTTTGGCTGAAGCTATACAGTCCCTTGGTCCTGATTTGGGAAAAGAAATTGAGGTGGACATTTTATCTATTTTTAAGAAATGTGCCAGTTTTATGTGCGGGAAACAGCAGTTTATTGAATCGTACTAATTCTTATGAATTTACACTTGGTTTTCCTTAGCCCCCACATGGGGACTACAAATTTGTTTATACATTTGGTTAGTTTGGTCCACGTCATGGTCTTGTCGTGGATATATCTTATGTGAGTGTGCAATCCGGAAAAATTGTGATTTTGGTACCATATTTATACATTGATAATCAAAAATTGATGAAGCACTTGCCAACACCCTTTCATGGCCCCCAGCTTGGCTTTCAGTTACACAGGGTAAATTTTTTAAGAGTTCCGATGTGTTGAAAACACACCATGATTTCTGTCTGGTTACAAGATTCAAAAAGGTAAGTTTTACAACACTAATCTAATGGGTTATAGTTTTAGGAATTATGGTAAAAACTGTGAAAGGTAACAACATATTTTGGGGTTTTGTACGGGGTCAAAACATAAAGTTGCTCCAATTTTTTAAAATGTGTTCAACTTGCTTTGTTCAGCTCAGAGACTGAAATAAGGAATAGCTTTTTGACTATATTACGTGTCCTGGTTTTTACCAAAATGGCGATAAACACACTATTGGATTCTATTGACCGTTGACCTCTTGTTGTTGATAACGTGAAAACTAAGCATAACAATTAGCCAAACTATTCAGTATGTAATCCTTTGAGCTAGAGAAACAATTTGCACACATATAACTGAATCAAAGCACCTTTTAACTTTTGACCCATGAACACACTAAAATTGACTTTTTCCACCCGGTTGACATTTTTTACCCATAACTCCGGACCTATAAGCCATAGATATGTAACTATACCTTTTTAGGAATCCTTGTGGACCAGAAAACCATGGGTTGCTTTTTAACACATTCAGAACCATTGTAATTTTTGACCCCTGTTATCCCCTTGACACCCAAGCTGGGGGCCATTAAGGGGGGTTGGCAAGTGCTTCATCAATTTTTAATGATTAATCATGCCTAAGTATTTTGTTGTGCAAAAATTCACAAGTTTCCGAGCGCACCCTCTATACCACTACAGTCCCCTGCTAGTACATAATCTTCCAAGGAAATAATGTTTCTTATTTATAGAAATCAGTTCTACGTTGTTCTCACGTCTAATAAGTAGTATGTGCATTTTTTCTAGAAAATTAATATTTAAATGTCACTATTTCTTTGCCCTGAATATCATGACCAACGGATTTACACACGATTCATTGACTCCAGCAATAACGGGGCTATTGATAAAGAAATCCGCTCGGTATGCATAGGACAAAACACTTTTCAGCTGGAACCAAGAGGTGCTTATAGATGGAGAGGCAAAACGTTACGTCATCTTAGAAATTCATCGCTCGCATGTTTGCGACCACAAGGAAACATAAGATACAACCAATAGAAAGCAATGGCTGCCTCGCTTCTCCCATACTGTGGGTCCGCTTTGCATATACACTAATCGGTAGTTATTACAAATTGATGTATGTGTTAGAGGTGGCCAGGTGTAATAAATAGTGACACTGGATCATTGTGCTCAGACACTCTTTTTTCTCATAATGCAATGCGCGTAGGTGAAAAAGAGTAATAATTGAGGCGGTTTATTTAATCAACCCCCCCCAAAAAAAACAAAAAAAAAAAAAAAAAAAAAAACAAAAAAAAAAAAAAAAAACCTCCAAAAAAAAACCATTCCCAAAAAAAAACCAAAAAAAACAAAAAAAAAAAAAAAAAATGACGCGGACGTGTCCATTATTCGTGGTGGGCCATGGGTAGGACAAAATTTAACACAATGCACCAGCATACAACAACTGATATTTTGGCGATGATGTTTGTATCGAATTGAACCAATTATGTGTGTTTCAAGCACCCAAAACTAATAATTCTTCCGTGCAATACTCAAAATGTCAGCGCCCAGCACGGACGACTGGTTTTGATATTGGGTTTCACCCCCTTGTGGAACGCAGAGCCATTGTTAATATCAATGCAGCTGAAAAAAGTTCAGGTGTTATACCCAAAGAGGTTCTATATAGATAGAGAGGTAAAAGCGGTACGTCATCTTTATAAATTCATCGTCTCGCATGGTTTTGCGACTACAAAGAAAACTTAGAGTACAAACAATAGAAAGCAATGGCTGCCTCGCTTCTTCCACATACTGTGGGTGCCGCTTTGAATATACTCTAATCTGTAGTGATACAAATTGATGTATGTGTTAGAGGTGGCCAGGTGTAAATAGTGCACCTGGATCATTGTGTCAGATACTCTTTTGAGAAGAGGAAGAGCCATTTCCAATAAATGCAATGACGCGTTAGGATGAAAGATGTTATTCATTGAGGCGGTTGATTTAATCAAGACGACTGGACGTGTCATTTCATTGTTTTATTCCGTGCAATATTCAAAATGTTTATTAGTTTTACCGTCAATATTCCAAAATGTCAGCGCCCAGCACGCGACGACTGGTTTTGAATGGGCTCACCCACTTGGTTATTTCCCATAGGGATATTTTCAATAAAACTCATTCACATGTGAGACTACTCTGACATTAACAAACAACAAAGAAAAAATTAGAAAAATATATTCAACCTTGAAATTAGGGTCGAAACATTGATTTTCAAGAGTGCCAATTTTCACCAAAAAGAGACCATTTTGTTTGGGAATTTTCTCAACAATGATACACTGAAATTTTAATAGTAGTTGTTTCAAGTAAGAGTGGAGTTAAATTAACTTTAAATTTGGGCATCAAAGTGCTCACTACCCCACCATGTTTATGACATACAACCGTGTTTAGTGATTTGGACCTTGAATGACCCCACATGACCTTGAAGTGACCTTAGAAGTGAACCTTCAAAATTATCGGACACTAATGTTGACCACACCCACCAAGAATCATCATCCTACCACAATGACATGGTTTAACGCAAGTAACCCATTTTGACAATTTGACTTTTGACCCAAGCCACATGACCCATCTTCGAACTCATCCGCCTCCTACTTGAAGCGACATCTATTGTGCAAAGAATGGCCGGTGCTACCATACGTGCTTAGATCATAAGATATTGTGTTGACAAGGGGTTTGTAGCAATTTGACGCTATTTTTGCACCATTTGACCTGTGACCCATGACACATTACCCATTTCAGATACCAGCCACCGCCTACTTGAGATCATCTAGGCTGCTAAGATGGACACCCACACTTGCTTGGATCCAAGATATCGGCGTGGGACGCACTCACCACACACACACACGCCGCGCGCGCGAGCACGGACGAGAGCATTTCTATATTCCCCCCTTCTCCAACAAACGTTGGCGGGTGGACCAAAATCAAAATCCCGTGGCAAAAGCCTAAAAACAGGGGGTCACTGTTAATACCCCCGGTGCACCCGAAAACTGCAGAGCCACCACCTTGGTGGACAATCCATGAGTACCACGCGTTGGAAGACGTTGCAACGTCTCCACTCGTTGGCCCTCCTCCCAGACCCAGACCATATCCGGGGGAATCCAGAGTTCAGTTTGTTCAAACTGGCTTACCATGTCTGTATTCCCATTTCCTTTTTTTGTCATATTCAGTTTGCCATACTTTCTGCTGACTGTTTTTCACCCCAACCTCACGATGTTTCTTTCAGATTACGTTCATTATTTAATTTATTCTTCATTTAATAGTGGTTGACCGTTACACCTTTCTTCACGCCAATTTTTGTTCTATCATTGCTGTACAAGCTTTAATATTTGGTTGTTTCCACAGAGGAAGAAGAATTTAAATCTCGAACGTTGGGTATTTTATGTCTTTGTAATCAAATGTTCTAAAGTAATCCTTTTCTAAATGTATTTTCGTTGGCTTGTTATACACTTCTGCACATATAAAACATATAACAACCCATATGTACTAAATTCACTCACACTGGAGCAAGTGCAGGTATCCTTTGAGGGACTCCTACTGGTATCCTGGCTATCCCTGGTAACCGTACTACCTGTCCCAGGTCCGAGCTGTCTGGCGGCAAACCGTCCCCTCATCGGCTTGCTACTGAAATCTGATGAGGCGAGTACCTGGTTTACCTGGGTGAATGAAAAAGATCTACCTACAAGCGTCGAGCCTGGAGAGCTAATAGCGGCAATCCAGCACATGCTGCTTAGCTTGTTTGCGTTTTGCCAAGAGAAGGCAGGACCACCGCCGAAGCTGTGGATTGAATTCCGGAAGGGCATCCGGTCAATTATCTTTTGCTCCAATAAATCCTCAACACAGCAATATGGCGAGTGTAGGGTGTATCCGGCCACCCCCGTTAGCGGGGACAAAACCGGATTAAACTTTGGTTTTAACTAACTTTGAGTTTTCCGTAACTGACCCGTCTGATCACTTTTTCTTGACACACTTCTTCTTCTGACCCTTAGAATTCGGGTACCCTTCCTGGAAATAAAGCCGGTTATTCCGTTAAGGCTTCATAAGTGTGTCAGAAAAAAGTGTGTCATATGGGTCAGGATACCGGAAACTCCCGTTCCACACTATATGATCTGATAAGACCATAAAACACAGTCTTTCCTCCAAAGTAACAATTTCTTCACAGGCAGCAACAGTACTCATCTTTCTAAAATGTAAAGGTCGTAGGAAATAAATTCAGCTTATTTACCTGGAAAATGTTACTAAATTTTATTCTATCTGCAGTTCAAACGGCTGGCCATCAATCACCACATATTTAATAACCACATTATTTAGAACATTTTCCCCGATTAGATCGTGACATAAAATAGCCTATTTATTACATTAATTACAATAGCAAAATACCCGTCTCTCCACATAACTGCCTGCATTGACCTTTTTTTCACAATAGTTTCATTCTTCAGTGGCGGTTTTTAGTAGCCCACACGCAATATCCTTGGTTGTTGCCTATCTAAGGAGACGATTATTAGATAGTGCGAAGTGTTTATGCGCGTATGTATAAGTGCACGCAGCTAGTACGGATTAGTTCATTTTTGAACAAGTGGTGGAAATCTTTTTTGTCTTTTTAAATATATTATTATAAAGATAAATTTCTCGCCCTTACGTAGTATGAGTGAATAACAAAAGCCAATTTTCCCCTAAGCACTTACATACGCGTTGGAAAGAATGATACATAACCTACAGCAAAATATAAAACTGGACACTAATTTATTCACTATGTTAATTAGTAACCCTATCGATTCCTTTTTCAGGTTCGTAGAAAATAACCAAATAATAGAGCTTTTCACATAGAAGATCGATAGAATTTGCGATAGATAGTCGCGCCGTGTTTTCTGGACTTAAAATCATCCACAATATTTTACACCTTTTCCATAATTGACACATCCTGGCCTAATGCGGGCGCTTATATCATGTTTTGAGACGAAAGCTCAAGGAGCAAAAGCGTTTCCCCCACTGTAATCCCCATTTTTATGGAAAAATACGAAACGAAAGGGGGCTTTGTGCTGTCCCTGAATAACAAGCCAGGGATGTTGACTGTACCGACACCGTGTGTTCTGAGGTTCTCGATATTCTATATACCGCCCCTCCTCCAACCACTTGCATGGTAAACACCGTCCTGGCTTGTGTGGTGGACTCTGTGGACAATGTCAGAACAAAACGTCGCAGATGCGAACGAATATAGCGAAAATGAAGATGCAAGGTCAGGCTATAATGAAATATTGTTATCACCACAGATTATTACAGATGCCATACATACTCTAAACAGTGTTTTAAGGATCAAAGCGTTGTACCTGTCATGGTCAACTATATTTTTAATATTGTAAATGAAACGCTTACATAAAACAACAGAACTCTCTGATACTGACTGTCTTAAAACCCTTGCTGATGCACCCCCTTAAAACTAAACTCTAACTTAAATTTTTAAACAACTATGTCAATCTTCTTGGAGAATTCTGATGTTACCAAACCAAATCAAATATTTTTCACCCTGGTCCCTTTTGGCGGCCATCTTGATATTAAAAGTATTATTGTACAAAGTGGTTCAAGTTAGTTGTAAAGGTACTCAGATTCGGCGCATCATAGGAATCATAAAATAAATATAGTTTGGATATTCTAATGTTCAGTTACATAGATATGGGTGACAAATGTAGATAAGGTCATTGAACTTTTGATTGTCATTTTACAGGGGGCCAATTTTTTTTCAAATGCCTTCAATTTACAAAAGTGGTGTCAAAATGTTTGGTATGAGCTGTGCATCTGAAATGTAACAGTTTTCCTGATATTGGATCTTCCTTATTTGTTTATTCCCCGGGGGTTGGTTTTTGGAAGAAACGAGTAGTCCCTAATTCCCATACAAAACAATACAAATTTGATAAGCGGTAACTTTACACCAAATTTTACCACCTAACTAAACATCCTAGATAGTGCAAACTATACTTTTCTGGATTGCTAATGCTCATACCTAAAATTTGACACAAAATTTGTCAAGATCCATGCATTTTGAAATTTGGCCCTGTGCAATGTTGAATCAAAAGTGCAATGACCTTTATCACATTTTCACTCATATCTGTGTAACTGAACATCACAATATGCAAAACTATATGTTTTCTATATACTAAATTGAACCACTTTGTACGATTAATCCTTCTTAATCCAAGATGGTCGCCAAACGGACCACGTGGCACAATATTTGATTTTGGTAACATCGGAATTCTTGAAGAAGATGGCATAGTTGTTATAAAAATCATATTAGAATTTAGTTTTAAGGGGGTGCATGGGAACCCATATAATCTGCTAGACTAAAATTCTTTGTTGGGAAAGTTAAGAAAAATACATAATGACAGCACGGTTCCTGGTAAGAGTACGAGTAGTAATGTGTTTGCAAGCCTCAAACCCGTTGAGTGTTTGTTTCCTGAATTTAAGAATGTGACCAATGAAAAGTTGCTTAACGTCATTATGAAGTGCCCAAACAAATCTTGTGCTCTTGACCCCATGCCCACCTGGTTGGTTAAGCAGCACATTGATGTCTTGCTTCCTACATTGTGTGGAGTTTAAACCCTCATTACACTCTGGTATTTTTCCTGATAATTTTCAGCAAGGGCATCATCACTCCTTTTTGAAAAAAAACACCTCTTTTGTCAAAACGAGCTCAAGTACCATCGCCCAGTGTCAAACTACATTTACTTCCAAAGTATTGGATAAGTATGCTTCATCTCAACTAATGGAACACACCAACGCCAATATCCTTTCTGATCCTTTGCAGTATACATACAGTGCGGATCGTAGTATGGAGACCGCTTTAGCCTGCGATCCAAATGATTTTCCTGTGCCCTTGATGGTCATAAAACTGTTCTGCTGATGTTAGATCTATCAGCAGCATTCGATACGGTTGATCGCAGGATTATGCTGCAAAGGCTAGGAGATGACTTAATTGGTGTTGTTGGTTCGGCCCTGAAGTGGTATTGAAATTAGATCGTGTCAAGTTTTTTTTATCTGGTTCATACTCAGATGAAATCCATTTGCACTGTGGCCTTTCCCAAGGGTCGGCAACTGGGCCATTAAGCTTTGTGCCGTATACTCATGTTGTTGGTCAAATTTTAAGGTATCACAATGTAAACTACAACATATACCCCGACGATATATCTCAAACCTGATTCCAACTTTCCTGGAGATGTCCAATGTGCTCTTTTTAAACTTTCAGAACTGGGTGATTGCGAACAAACTCAGGTTGAATGCAGACAAAACGGAATTCTTTTTGCATCATCTGTTCACCATTAGAAGAACTGGAAAATATCAGTCTCCTTCTTGGGCCATTCTGAGATATTTCCGTCTATGTCCGTTCGTAACCTTGGGGTTGTTTGTGATTGTCAGGTGTTTATCTCTGACCGTGTCACACACTTATGTAGATTTAACAACTGGCTAATAAGAAACATAAAAAGAATCCATCCATATATTGCCTATGATACAGTTAGAGCTCTCATACTATCAAAGTTTGATTATTGAATGTGTTATTAAATGGTATGTCCAAGAGAGATTGGCAACGCTGTCAGTGAAATGATCATTAAGAGAGCTAATTCCATCATGTTTTTAAAAAGCTTCTTAAAACACACCTTTTCGCCAACATCTAGCTTTCCTGTTTTTTCTTCCTTCCTTCTTTGTAAGTATAATAAGTATTATTATTATTATTTATAAGACATCATTGTATGTTTACAAGTCACTGAGGGGGCTCTCTCCTCATTACATAAAATCCGGCCTTGTTGTGAAAACTCTCTCTCTCTCAGAGCTCTATAAGAACTCGCTCTAACCTCATGGTGCCTTGAACTTGAAAGTGTGCTGGGATATAGCCTTTTCAGTGGCAGCTCCACATCTATGGAATTGGTTGTCAATGTCAATTTAGAATGGTATTCTTCCTCTTCTTAGCGTATCCACAAGTCATTGGTAATGGCTTGTGGTGGTGTCAGGATTTATTCAACTGAGTAAGCTGATCAGGGGCCGCGTGTACATGATACGAACGCTTTTAACATGGCCCACAGAATGATATTAATATCAATTCATTCAAGTCTATGCTCAAAGATCATTTGTATCCTTAGGTTTATATCTTTGCTGTATTTGTATGTTTTGTTAACGTTTCATTTTCACGCTCTGCGCTTTGTAACCGTCGGAAAGAAAGCATTACCCAAATGTATGTTATTATTATTAAACCAAATAAATCCCACATTAGGCCAGGACAATTACGGAAAGGGTGTATAATACTTGAGATGAATACCACTTTACGAAATAACTCACACATGCATCGCTCTCGTCCCTCTTAAACATATACATTGGTGTCTGTTATGTAGAGCGCGTTCACCATGTTGAATTTCCTTGTTTGAGTCGGTTAAATTTCACGACGAGAAACGTAATTTTTTTAAGCGGGAACAAACTCATGTCACCTAAAAGATGTACATCAGCATTAAAAATGTCAGCGACGATGCTATGTTAATCAATTACATGCATATCGTAATCAAGGTATTATTGCACACGCGCTTTAGTATTTAAAAACGGCTGCATTAGTCTAAAAAATCGGCGATCGATCGCATATTCGACTGTTCCAGAGTTTATTCACCAAAACGAAACGAAACAGGCTCAATGCGTCCATTGGACACCCGCTTTATTCCGTTATCATAATAAAGAATAAAGCGTGTAATTCAATGGGTGCACTGAGCCTGTTTCGTTTCGTCGAATATAATAAGCCCACATGAACGGTGTATTGTTGGTGTTTGGCCTGTTCAGCTTCCTGATATCCCGTTATGTCTATGAGGTAGTCATCCCAGATTTCATGCTCTGTAGGCTATGAGGCCAAAGAGAAAAAGATCCTCGGATAAGGACCAAGTGGCGCACCCCTGGGAAGTACATAATTCTTCAGAAATAATGTTTCTAAAATTATAGAAATCAGTTCTACGTGTGTTCTCACGTCTAGCATGTGCACATTTTCTAGAAAATGAATTAAATGTCATATATTTTTTGCCCTGAATATCGGTGACCAACGGATGTACATCACGATTCATTGACTCCAGCAAATAACGGGGCAATTCATAAGTAAATCCGCTCGGTATGCATAGGACCAAACACTTTTCATCTGGAACTGCAGAGCTATTGTTATTATCCATGCAGCTGAAAAACAGTTCAGGTGTCATACCACCACCCCGATTTAGATTAAGCTATTTTTCATGATGTGGAACACAAATTACCCGTCCTCTTTCACGAACAAATAAAGTCAGAGGTTCTACTGTGTGTTCAATTAACTTTGACCCTATATTTCGTCATTTATTCGAAAGGGAAACGAAGGTGAACAAAATTCATGGGAGTAAATTTGTTTGGCAAACTGCGACCCAACATCTTTGTGCAAAACCAAACCCGTAACTTGCCGCGCAAACCCTTTTCTATTCAATATGCCGCATTATTAGCTGAAATCGAAAATCATTCACCTATGTGAAATGCAAGTAACCGGTGCCGAACAAACTTTAAATGGAATAGAAAAGATGTCCTACGAAAACATGATTAGGTTATGGGTCTTGGTTCTGCACCAAGGTGTTGTTACAGCTTGCCAAGCAATTATTCTTTTATGATTTTTGTTCATCTTCGTTTCCTTTTTGAATAAATGATGAAATATACGGTCAAAGTTATTAGACTCAAAGAAAAAGCTCGAGTTTTATTTTATTTGTGAGCGAGGTTACAGCTCAATCTAAATCGGGTGGTGATAACATCATCGTCATGGACAATAACAAGGGCTCTGCAGTTCAAGAGAATCTGAACTCCGTTGTCCTATCCATAACGGACGGATTTGCTTATCAAAATATCAATAGCGCCGTTATTTGCTGGAGTCAATGGAACCTGGTTGGTGTACATCCGTTGGTCACTGATATTCAGGGGAAAAAGGAGATAACATTTAATTCATTTTCAAGAAAATGTGCACATACTAGATGTGAGAACACACGTAGAACTGATTTCTTATAATTTTAGAAAAAAATATGTACTTCCCAGGGGTGCGTCACCTTTGTAAACGCTATGAGATCTGCCCGCTAGCCTACTGGCAACCCCGGGCTTGATAGAGTGTCATAAACGCTGATCAAAATAGAATTCAGGAGGTATGAAAGGGGTTTCAGATCAATTTAGTATTAAGCAGCAAATAGGCCCTATGTAATATGTTCGTTTGTACGCGAATACCCCTTATTGCACATACATCAAAATATTGTACATCGACAATGATTGATATGACGCCATTGATGATTACTGCCAAATTCCATAGTTCCATGAGCTCAAGTTATTCCTGCAGAAATCACGACATCTTGGTTTTTAAGTGTACAGAGGCCGTATTCACAAAGCAAACTTAAGTGCAACTTTTCTAAGACATTCCCTTAAATAGGGGAAATTTTGAGGATTTCACCTAACTTTGTAAGTGAATCCCTTAACACTCCATTTGACTCCAGTATTTAAGGGCAACTTGTAAGGGAACTCATAGGTCCCTTAAAAGTTGCCCTTAAATGATAAGTTTTCTAAAACTAAATTTATAGGTTAGTTCTTCCAAACACAGGTAAAAACTGACATTGTGCTAGAATAAGGATCAAATTTTATGAAGAAGTATTTTTGCTATAAAAAATGTTTCAAATAAGCAGCATTACGATACATAAAATGGTAAAATATTGCACTGTACCAGAGCAAAAATTGAACAATAGTTGAGGATTTCAGTTAGTTTTTTTTTTTCTTATTTTAAGGGAACCCTTAAGTGTAATTTTACACTTAAGTGTAAGTATGCTTTGTGAATACGGTCCCTGGACTTTGACAGGAGATAATTGTTGAATGTGAAATAAGTGTGCAAATTATGTTCGTTCTCCCGTCGCATTTGACCTTTCTTGTGATCAAAGTGGAACACGTGATCTACCCACTTAATTAGTTGAATCACTGTCATGGTGAAAACATTATTTGTTATGTACGTATGCAGCACAATAATTACCCGGTATCATGTACTCAATCTCTCTTTGATCAAACTTAGAATGAGTTTTTAGACTGAGTTTTTAAACAAACAGACTTCTCAAGCATTTTCTGTTTGTATATCTTTCATGGGGCACACTGTGACAAGAGACTTTTAAGGTCCCATGAAATGCAAATAAAATCGATGTGGTTTGTGTCAAATCTAAAAAGAGGGACCAGAAAACATTCAATATTTGGGTTGGTGATGACATAATTTGTGGTACCATTGATTATCATAGAGTAATAGAAAATTCCAGGTGACTGGTGTGAGTCTATTCATGACACTGACTGATAATCGATAGTTTCACAAATGATGTCACTGGTAGTGTATTCTTTTTTTCTGGGCCTACTTATTGCAATGGAATGTCCCACAAAGATTTGGAGTAGGTTTATCATCTCATTTCCTGGGACCTTTAATGGCAGCTGGCGACGGCAAGCAACCGATAGCCCCCGATAGCGTCTAATGTACTTTTAAAACAAAGCTAAATTAGACATGGTTCCTTGAATAATCCACATCGGTACCACTAGTCGGCTTCTCTTTTAATGCATGAAGAGTGAATTCCACCATTTGGTGTAGACTCTGTGATCACTCTTAAAACTTGACATTTCAGGGTCACCAATGTACATTTTAAGACTTTCAAAGAGTGAAAATGGAGTGAATTCCACAGTTCGATATTCGATTTCACTCGAACTTTCACAGTCACTTTGAGAGAGTGAAATTTGTTCTTTTTGTAAGGTAGCGATCACTGTAGGCACTCTATGATTGAAGGTGGCTACTCTATCATGATTGAAATCATCATCACCCTGGGCAGACCGTTCCGTGGTTGAAGGATCACTGTAGGTACTCCAAAAGAGTGGAGATTGCTTTTTCTCCATTTGGAGAGTTGTCTTTGTTTGCACTTAGTGTCAGATCATCAGATCATAATGTCTTCGACTTTCCATCTACCTTTAAAGTTTTTGGAATGTGCACCACATCCCATTTATTCACCTGAAAACCCGACCGTGCGTCTTTGAAATCGCGGGAAAGCGCAAGATCAAAGCTACAAAGTATCGATATGAGAATGTTAATGGAACTTCCAATATGAGCTAATTTTGTAGAGCGGTAGTTTCTTCAGCACATTTATACTGCGCCCTGGTCATTACTCTTTCAGATACCCACTACTCTTTAGCGCATAATGAAATGTCTATATCAGCTCACAATGTTTAGTTTCCAATTCCACATGCCATTGACACCAATTGCGGGTCATCTCCATAAAAATCTAGTATCCTTCAGAAGGTCCGTCAAATCTTTATTATATGGTTTATAAAACTCGTCTAATAACCTTTTGGTTTCATTTAGCATAGGTCCAATGCGTTCTTTATCTATAGACCGGGTATTCGCTTTTTCAAGTCTGCAAATCTGATCGAGCTGACCAATAGTTAATGAACCTGAAAGTAATGAAAAAATAAAGAGGTAATTATGGAATGACCTGTACATAAACGAATTAAAGTTTCTGTGCTTGTTGTTTGTTCCATGAGTGGCTGTTTTATTTTTCTAGTGTTATCTGAGACTTGTCTTTAGATGTTCTAGACTACTTCGCCGCCCTTTACATTGATTGTATCATCAAACAGCTGGTGTTATTCAAGTACTACGCTAAAACATTTTGACAGGTTGTTTAAGCAGGGTACTTGAACAACCCTGGCGTTGTGTTTAGAGTGGTACAGTGGATAATTGAATATTTACACTAAATTATGCAAATGAGGTAAACATAATACTCATTAATGTTTATAAAGAAGTATTTAGTAGAAGTTATTTTGTAAGTTATTACATACTTAATTCTAAAAATCCATATATTCTTCTTAGCACGTCTTGACAATCATCACGCCAGTCGTTCATGCTTAGGACCAACAGCTGCTTCCTGGGGAACACTTTCAACCAATCACTGATGTATACTGAATATATTCCTAGCTGTATACGCTAAAGATGCAAAATGTATAAAAATCTCCATTGATTGTCATTGTTTTAAAATATTAATAAAATTCTGATAAAAACATAATTATTTCAAAACTAGCTTCTTTTGACAAGCAACAAAACTGAATTTTAAATTGTCAGGTCTTTGACTTTCACTATACAGCACACATATCCGAGCAAGAGCACGCACCCGGGGCCGGGGGGCACGAACACACACACAATTTTGTATCATCTAAAGCCCATGATATACATCCAGTCGCAGCGAGCGATTTCTGCGCGTGAGCATGCGCAACACTTGATCTGGGGTCAGAATCCGGTATTGCGCACGCCAGTCGCTCGATGCGACTGAAAGTATATCATGGGCTCTATACTTCTGAGTACTATTGTTCAAAAGATTGTGTGTGTGTGTTAGATCCTCGGAGGTATATGATACAAGTACACCTACATACACACGCCACACATACAAACATACACACTCAAAACACAACACAATTTAATTATTAGATAACAACAGTAACATTTTACTCACAGTGTAACCTAAATTGGTGGTTCCTCTAAAGCTGTAAGCACATGTTCGTTTCTCGTGTTCACGTAAGCAAGATGACCACATTGAAAGGCTTCTTTCAACGCGCGAATGAAAGTTTTCTGCTGTCATGGTTTCGTTTGGCGCGAAAAATAGGTAGTCTGAGTAGAGCCTGGCATACATGAACAAAATATGGGCACACTTCGGGTTACACACAGGAATAGAGTAATAAGAGCCCTACAAGTATATTTGAAATTGCAAAGTATTAACCATTTATTTATAACTTGGTCTGATTCAACCAAACTCAATTATCTGCAATTGCAAGTTTTGCTAAAATTTTCAATAACCTGACCCATTTGGCGTCTAGCTGTAACATTTGACCATCTGCGTTATCACAAGCGTTATTTTACTTATTTACAATCTCGTCTATTTATCCATAACGACGGCCCTGCACCTTGTAATAGGCTTTATTATATCAGTACGCAATTACCAGAAGCGAAAAGGTAACGCCCACAGCGAAATTAGCATTAGCGTTTGTGCAACTTTTGAGGTGTTTCGGAAATAGTATATTGCAACCAGAAAAGGAACATTCTTGAAACCGGCACAACTTCAAATTTGCATGGTTCGGAAAGTTACATGGAGATAAAAACGCCTTTTCTTCGTTTTTCCCTTCATATTATATCTATATCCCATTTACAAATTCAAAAATGCGTGTTCCTTTAGGATTGTAATGGCATCTTATTTGTTGAAATTTGTTGAATAGTTCATCTGAAGTTGTGTCTTTCAACCTTCATCTTACCAAGCCTTTTTTGTAGCACGGTTTACCAAGGGGGGTGATTACCACCCCCTCGAGAATTCGTTATAAAGCACCCGACGCTTATGATTTTGATACCGGTGGATAGCTATGGTCCTCCTCTTTCTATTGATATCAAAATCAGTACTAACATACCTGGCATCACAATGACATCATAAAATTTTGCGCTAAAAAGTAGGAATATCGGATTTTCATGCCGTTTTCTGCTTCAAATGATGGCAATTGACTTTTATTGAGTTCTAAATCCATACTGTGCATAATATTTTTAAAAAAAATGTACCATGAAATATTCTTGGGTGGCAACCACAACCCACCCTTCGACTTTTTACGACATACCCTAACCCCGCTTAAGGTGCTACTTTCACATTTTTCGCTAAAAATGGGAAATGTAATTGAGGGTTTGTTTTAGTTTTTTTTTCATATACAATTTTGACGCCAATGTTTTTCCAATACAGAATTTCATGGAGAATCTGAAAATCATGGGTGTCATTTTTTAAAATGTGTTCTTGGATGTTTTATAAGGGGGCAAACTTTGTACAGGGGTAAACAATAAAAGTGTTTAAATTGTTTTGAAATATATACCAATCTGTTCGGTTGCTCATAAGGTTTCTAAAAATGTATAGTTTGCCATATTTACGACCTATTGTTTTAGTACAATAGGCTCAAGACAGTTCAAGGTCATTATTTATAGAATGGTCCGATTTTGTTGAAACTGGTTTTATATCGTTCATTGGGTCATACTAAATAAGAAAATGTATATAGATTATGTGTTTCACCTTCCAAAAGTGAGACTTTTACAGATATGACTAGTGATCTCCCATAGACCCTGTGGACCACGGCCATATTTGCCCTTTTAATTATCATCAAAACGTCATTGCCAATGCGACCTGTATATTTTCGGCTTCTGTACAGTAAGACGAACAATTTGGCACCATTTTTAAAACAAAATGATGAATCTAATATTTTACCCCCAGTGTAACCTTGAACCTATTTTGCCTTGTAACTCTGGTACTATAACCCTCATACAGGGCAAACTATACCTTTCTGTAATCCTCGAAAGGTACTGAACGTGATGGTATACTTTAAAACACATTTTGCCCCTTTTTATTTTTTGACCTCTGTATAAACCTTGCCCCCTAGAATACATCCAAGAACACATTTTAAAAAATGACACCCATGATTTTTGGAATCCTCATACAATTTTGATTTAGAAAAACCTTGGTTGCAAGATTGTATATGAAATTTTCACAAAAATACAGTTCCACATGTACTATGACCGGAAAGGATGAAAAAATGATTACCTGGAAGCTTTTACGAAAGCTTAGCTTTTGACATTTTAGCTCACCGAAGCAAAGTTTACGGGGGTGGTAACAACCCCACTTGGTAAGATGAAGGTTAACATTGTGAAGTGTCATTTATAATTGAACTGTCAGTCATTGATATTGGTGAACATTAATCTAAAATGGACAATTGACGGCGCAAGTCATTATTGTGACACACATTCTGGAATTTATAGTCGTCAATTTTGATCTTGCTTCATGCACATAGTTACACTTTCCAACAGGCCCGTAGCCATTTTTGTTTTTCTTGGGGTGAATTTTGTCAAGTGGAATCCTCCTCCACCCCCAACGCAGACCTTTTTGCCATGGAGGATTTGTAAAAGTAGAATTGTAACTAAAGTTTCGTTCCAAGATGGACCTTTTAGTAATTTGCAACATTGTACTTTTTCGACCAAAAAAAAACCGCAAACATTGAAAACCTTATTTTTCTAGTTCGCTACTCTCGCAAACAGCGTTTCTAAACTTTTTTTTATGACTCATTGATTTTGGGGCACCACCCCCCCCCCCGACTACGGGCCTGGTTTGGCCCTACTGACATACTTTGAGAATAGACCTAGGAGACTTAGCAAGCCCAGTTTGCTTCATATATACCCTCCAGTTTTCTTCTGGTTAAGTGGGCTAAAAGTGCCAAGTGGCCACTCCACTTTGAAAATCGTTTCGCCGCCGCTCACATGAGGTGGACCCGCGCGGCCTGATTAGGGTCCAAGCTCACATTAGGTGCTTTCATGTTTAGCATTTTTTACTGTCGTGTACCATTTCTACAAGTAGTACAGTAGTACGTGATTGACTTCACAAAAGAGATCATATGAATAAATAAAACGAATACCCTTTAGGAGCATAAATGCTTCTAAATTATCTGCAATTCCCATTTGTGAACAGGAAATGCGTCGTCCATCACCACTAGCGCAATTCAGAAATAGATCCATTAGCCTTGAGTTACACACTATTCCTCTTCCGTCAAACCCTATACCACCAGTACCGCTACACTTACTACGGGTCAAAACCTGTCCGTAATTTCAGTCTCAACCCAGATACGGTAATGCGGTACCGTAATGAAGTTTCATTTCAACTGGATTTGCGGTGCGTTTTCGGTGAGTTGCGGCATGAAAGTGATCGATATATCAGCAACTCAGATGAAAGAATGGCGAGCGTGGCCTAGTGGTTTGGGTGCTTGCCCGTGGCGCAAATTTCCCGGGTTCGAATCCCGGTGGGGACACTTACTGGGATTTATTCGGGTATTCAACTCTAGATTTGATGGATTTGATCTGTATACCAGCTATTGATTAAAAATCAGAATACCGTTCTCCTCCATGGTTCACTTGGAATTGGGCAAGTAAATCATGAAATCATCCCGTCCTTAGGAGGGGGCGTTAGGAGCGTCCGTATCATGGATACACGCGGCCCCGGATCAGCTTACTCAGCTCACCAACCCTGCGTACAGAGTAGTATGTAATAAACCAAAGTTTGGCAACCTTCCCGACTTCCGATTAAGCTATGCCTTTGAGCATAGTGTAAGTAATAATTATTGGTATTGTGCTGTCATTTAACAGACTAACTCTGATTTATCTACTTAAATGATAGAAACTACGATGAGGGCACATGTGGTGCAGTGGATCAGCGCTCGTCTCATAAGCGTAAGGTTGTGGGTTCGAGCCCCGCTGTCGCCAATGTGTTGTGCACTTGGGCAAGGCACTTTACCTCGTTTGCCTCTCTCCACCCAGGAGTATAAATGGGTATCAGCATATGCTGGGAATGCAAAACAGACTCGCTGTGCTGGAGGAGTGGCGAACCCCCCACAGCAACATTATATGAGGGAGTCTAGCCCAAACGCCAATGACAGAGACATGGGCACTCCACCTGCGGGCCCACCATTTTTTCAATGTTCTAAGTACGATTTTCTAAGTGCATAATATATTTTCTTCTTTTAACAGTATTCAGTTTCAGAATACGTCCTGATGTTCCCGAGTTGTGGTCTACTTCTCTAACTTCAACAAAATAAGTGTTAAAATATGTGTTCATTTTCTTATGATTTATCCGAAAGAGTCAAAATATTTGAATTTGCAGGAATAGCTTAAAAGTGAAGGATAAGTCTATAGAATTCTCATAAAGTTACTATTTCCAACTGAAGGATTGTCAGAAAAGGAAGAAAACAGCAACGTTCAACGATAAGAATCTCCATTCAATTACGTGTTGTAGTAAGTGTCCGTACGGACAGTAATGACTAAAATTTATGATTTTGTCCTTATATTAGGTTGATTCTGGTCCTATCATTTGCAGGGTATGTTAGAATACCCGTACTTGTTTGCAAAAATCTGATTTGTGATGATTTTTTCGATTTTCTGATTTAGCAAATCACTGATAGTGCCTTTTAGTGTTCGGAATTAAATATTCAGAGGACTAAGGTCAGGAATAACATATTACATACCTTTTTACTTCTTCAGGCGTTTATTTTACAGAGTACGTATATAGTGCTGGAAAGCAAATAGTTATACACACTGGCCGTACCGGGGGGGGGGGGCTTTGGGGGATAAAGGCCCCCCTCAAAAGTCTCAAGAAAAGAGGAAGGAAGAAAGGAAAGAGGAAAGGGAGAAAGAAAAAAGAGGAAAAGAGGAAGAGAGAAAAAGAAGAAAAGAAGAAGAAAAGAAGAGGAACATGGTACATATTTATTTGATTTTTTTCATGCAAGTGCGGATCAAAAAGTGTCGAATAAGTACGCATGCAAGGAAAGGCGATTCAGGTCTTGGAAACCTAAAACTCAGGAGCTTCCGGGGGCTCTGCCCCCTGACCCCCCCCTCCGACCCCCGGGGCGTTGCCCCTGGACCACCAGGGCCCTAATGCGGGCCCCTGGACCCCAACCAGGTGTCGCTCCGCTCGCTTCGCTCTCTTGGTTCGAACATCTTTAGTCCATTAGCCCCCCTCAAAACTTCCGGGCAAGCTATGATACACAATAGCGAGGGGGAGGGCGTTATTGGAGTGACTGATTCCAGGGACCGGGAAGAAAGTTCGATGGTCCAAAAATTACGTTGAAAAAAAATATATACATCCCGAAAAAAAGGGTGCTTGATGAGAACAGTGTGGTCCAGAGGAAAAAGCGCAGACCTCGTAATCATTAGACCATTAAAATCGTGAGTTCGAGCCCCAATGTGGTTAACGTGTTTGTTTGTCCCTAGGCAAGATACTTAATCCCAATTGCCTCGTCGACCAAGTGTTATGGGGAATATTACAGTTCTAAGATGCTATAGGCTTCTTGTGCGCTTTTAAGAATGTCTTGAGAGCCTCAAGATGAAAGCGAATTTGTGACGATTTCTTGAAGGAAGCGTAATAATAATTGGCAACAGCTTTGAGCATGTTTACATGGGATTAGCGCTAATTAAAAACTGGTGTATTTTATTATCATTATGATTATTAAAAAGTGACAACAGTTATTACCACAAATGGTAAGAATCCAATGTCCATGACACTGATGGAATATGGTCTACACCCGGACATATCCGGATGCCTCTTAGAATAATTACCATTGTTTCCGGCGTTCGGTAATGGGTGGTTCTGGCATGTTCTGCACATGAGGGGGTGTGGGTTCTAAGAACGCATCCGAATGTTGCAAAATTGGTAAATATTTTCACAGGTTTCTTTGAAATGTGCACTTAATGGCGCGAACACCAGTTCTTTGCTTATCAAAAAAAAACGCTTTGCGAGAGTTTGAGATTATTTATGACATGCGGTGATAGGGAAAAACAACAGAGCAATCTGCAGGCGTTTAGAAATGTCGATTTATACAACGCGTCCAGGTGCATTGTCTTTGGATAGCCAACCACCCGAGTAGCTCTTAATCATTTTTCTATAGTGGGTTACATAACATGGCACGTTGAAAACTGTTGAACGAAACTGTTCCATCAATATCTTTCTATTAGCAGAACTGCAGGATGTACACTGACAGTCCTGTTTGGCTTCAAATTAGTTAATAGTTATCAAACAAATTTATTAAATTACTTTGTTAAAATAACAATTCTCGGCATGCTTCAATGTTCTTTTGAAGGTAAATCTCCGACACTTAAAAACATACTCCGTTATATCACGATACCACAGCTTGACTCCGTCAAAAAGTAAGCTAGGTATTTTCTCTTCAAATCCTTTCATTCTGTCTTTCTTTTGTCTTTATGTCCTTTCATGCATTTTTAGCATTATTATTAAATTATCAAAATTTTACTTTTTAGTCATTATCACACATCTTACACTTCTCTTCCCCATCTTTTTCCACTCCTCTCTCCCGTTTCCCCTCCCCTTCACTCTTTCTCATCCCCCCACCCCCCGTCTCTCCTCATCCCTCCCTCATATATCTCTTTCAAACACCCACCTCTCCGTCGTGTTTCTAAGTATGACGATAATCTTAGCGTTTGGTTGAATTGTCTGCCACTACTTCAGCGATGGACGTGGCGGAGGACCTCTGTGTGAGTTGGGTACGAAGTCGTGGCCAGTGGTTATTATCCCAGAGTGTTGAGGCATACCCATGCACCTGATGAGAGAATGCTGATGTTTGTGAAATTGTATGACGCAAGTACGTGCTTGTGGTTAAGTTATAATCTAAGTTAAACTCTATCGCATCTTATGTCCATTACTTATCATATAAAATAATAACATCTTCTTACAGTGCAGATTTAGTTTCTGGAATTCTGGCACTTCGGCAATCAAGATGCACTCAATCGGGTAAGTTTAAAAGGCCGATTGCCGAATGCGGTCCAAGATATCTTTTACAATCGACGCACAAAGCAAAATTCAAAAGCCTGTTCAGTCAGCTGGTCAGAAATCGTTATTATCCGCTAAGGGGCCTTTTTTCTAATCTGATTATGTTATTTTTAACTAAGGGCCACTAATTATTTAACTGATGTTGGTGTTATTTTGGTCAAAAGATTGGAGGTCATTACTTAAGTTACGAGTTTGAGTTTATGGTTACATGGTAAGGTTTAGTTTACAGGGTCAGGATGTAGGGTTATGGTTATCCATTTAAGGTATGGTTTAGTTAGGGTTATTGTCTAGGGTAAAGGTCCCCAATAGACAAATGATGACTAAACTCATAACTAATTCAAAACAAAATAAATTCTCAGCATTGTATTGAGAAAACCTTTAGCATGATGTTTAGGAACAATATAACGAACGGTTATCAAAACCAAGAACCTGGGATGTATTTTAGGGGTAAGCTTTATACAGGAGTCAAAATGTACTGAACAATTGATCAGCTCTTTCAATCCGTCCGCGCAAATCTTTCAATTTAAAGTATGAATACAACAGTTATCATCCTATGTCACTTCTTTGTGGCCATGCGGAATCCATTCCTGGCGAATCGTTATGGCGCATAGTATTAAAACTCTAACAGATACAATTGCCCGTGTTTAACAGTCAGGCCGACCTATTTCAAGATACCAGGCCCTACATGTTTACAAACTTGCTGTTAACTGGTTTATAGAAAGACAAGGTGCTTTATCACTATCACCATAGTACAATGGTTTGCAAATTAGTTTGCCTACTTCGAGCAAATGAGCCACAGAAAAGTCGCTTCAAGATTTTCACAGGATACTCTGACCGAGTTGAATGCACATTTATTTTAGTTGTGTCAACTTTGACGCTAAACACTACTGTGTTAATCGTGAAATCAACATAATAATAGAGTTGGGTCATTTGGAGCAATTTCGTGACCGTGGAGAGTAAGTTATTTCTCAGCGGATTTATCTTCTTTGAAGTTAATGAACAAATTTAGCGAGGGTGCCCTTCGTGAAAATGTGGAGCAGATCCAGGGGTAAATCATAATACGGGTCAAAAATGAAAAATGGTGTACAAAATCACATTAAAAAAAATAACCAAATTGTTCGTCTTTTTTCAAGGAATAATAAATGGTACATTATCCAACGTATGGTTATGGAGATAAGACCATACGTGAAATATCAAAAGTCACCACCAAAGGTTAAATCTTTAATATTGGTACAATGTCTCGAATTGTTACACTTTGCACAGGGATTGCAAAAAAAGTAGTTGCCACTCCCATTTTGCTATTTAGGTATCGAGGGAAATGACAAGGTAATTAACCCTTGATCTCTGAATATTGTGCAAAATATTAAATTATTCCAGTGTCTGAGGAAAGATGAACATTTGAACCCATATGTCAACAGAATCGGACTGAATATAGAGATTTCTCATTTGTGATAACATTAATGAAATTTAGACGATTTTTGACCCTGTATCTCCAAACCATAGGCCTATGTTGTAGGTAGTACAACTAGACCTTTTATCTTTGTACAATAACAAAGCTAACACTTTAGTTAAGGCCCTACCTTTTTACAGCGATCCAAGATTTTTGGACCCCTGTATAAGGTGGGATTTTATCCCCCCTCCTGAATTCCGCTCAAACTTTCACGAGGGGGCACCCCGCTATTTGTTCATTACCCTTCACAGAAGACAAATACATTGAAAATAAATTTATGGCGCTCAACGTCACGGAATTGTTCCATATGACCCAACCTATAGGGCACGGACACAGGCCTCAATATACTACTATAGTTTGCTTTCTATCTCTTTAGTTTAAAGTAGGAGATTTATCGGTTTCCCAGAATTACATTGTCAAAAATGGCCAGATGACGTCACACCAACGCAAGGCACGGATGCGTATCAATGGGTTTTCGATGCCGAAATTTTCGAAACTTAAGGAGAACAAGTGCTTGGACCTACGGAAAGGTAACGTTTCACATGGAGTTAATATACAGAAAATCTAGTGGAATATCAGGGAACAAAAATATAAGAGAGGGTTCTTGCTGAAATTTACGGCAAACAAATTTTTGGTCATAACGTTTGCCATCCGGTCTGATGAAATATCGCCATTTTGAATTTTGAGACGCATGCGTGCAACGTGTTGGTGTGATGTCATCTGAATATTTACTATGATTGTGGGAAACCGGTAATCCGAACTTGTCCAATAAAAATTATGAAATTCTATGATTAGTGATAAATATTTAAAATAACTACCGATTATATATTTAACAAACTGTCATTAAATACAAATAATACCAAAATAAAATAGTACAAACACAATATAAATAATGTGGCTCTAATAATATCACCACATGATAGTATGCGTGCGTGTGTGGCATCGGCAAATTGAAAGATGAAAGGTAACTTAGACCTACCTACTATCAGTTTTGTTTTACTAATCCCTGAAGTGGGTTGAGATGCGTGACTTAGCGCTTCTGACCAACGTTGGTTGATACCTACTGGGGTGGCAATATTATCCCCTTTCCTTCATTTTTTTTTTTTTAAAAAAAAAAAACCTGTAAGAATGGAAATTTAATCTTTCGGTTAATATCCTGGCCCTCTGGTGTAAGCGACCGTTACAAATATCATTACGACCTCCAGGTAATTGACCTTTTACAATATCCCATCATGCACTAACTCGCGAGTGAAAGAGAGCACTTTTCAGATCTTAGTACGCGTGGCTCATATTGGGTACGGCGACACGCAACCCCAGGCACGACAAAACAAGTTCTTCAACATGCAATTGCAATGTGCGCTATAGCACTCCTGTCGCGATGTCCTACTGCAAAACTTGTCAACTGATAAATCACCTGCATTCTTGAAAGAAATCGTATAGAATATAGTCAGGTAGAGTTTAGGCACACAGCTGAAGGATGGAATGGAGTACAGATTTTTCATTGATAGTTTTAGTTATTAGGGCCTAAGCCAATAATTTTTGGAGGGTGTGCAAAATTTACTTACGTGCCATTTTTAAAAATCCAATTGGCGACACCATGTCCAAAATCTAATAATCCCAAGATTTCAGATAGAGACAATATTTCTCGGGTTACTCCGGTTGTTTTAAGCACGAAGAAGTGTTGGTAATGTACATTTTATCATTACATGCCACAAAAATCCAATATGACTGCTCAAAAGTCAAATATGCTCTCGGAATCATTAAAAATGATCTTACCACGCCATTTACCTATTGACGCTTACTTGAATACATGCTGCAACACCTAAAAATTTCTGCAGTGTCAAAATCTGTACAATTGATCAAACCCTGACAAGTGTTACTTAATCCACCTCTAGATGCATTTCTAAAGCATCCGGACACGTCAAGTGTTCTGCACATTTTGCAGTTTAGACGCTTAATTCCAGTGTCTATATGCATGGCCTTTATGCTTTACACGTATGAGATACATGTATTTGATCACCAGAAACCCTTAACTGGCAATTCTCTGTAATGGACATTTCAAAATTCAGATGGCAGCCAATACAGCCGCCTTAAAAATAGTAAAACTACATTATATGGTATTATATGTAGTTACATCAACAGTATATTATTATAAAGGTGTAAATTAAGTATGGGATAAGTATTTGAACCCTTTGACATTCTTATCTGGAATTTTGTTTCTTTAACATGCAAAAAGTTACGTGGGGGCCAATGTAGCTGCCTTTTACCTTCTTTAAACTAATAAATTACGAGAGATCTGTATTGTATTTAGTTTAGATTATAAAGTTAAATTAAAAGTATTAGATGTATGGCTTTGAGCATTAAAATCGTATCTGGTTTTATTTGTTTTGAAAAACATACTAAAATTCAAAATGACGGCAAGTATATTATGGACATAATGAAAATTCGTAGGTGTTTTAAAGATCTTAAAAGGAAGCCATATTGGCTTCCATCTTGATTGGAAGATTGTTAACACACTTGAAATGTCAGATATGAGTTCCTCTGGGTTACTCTCTTAAAATGGAAGAGTGAAAAATCCCTCTGAATTTGAGTTATTGAATTAAACTCTAATCGAGTGGCTTTTAGCTTCTAAAAGAGCGAGAAAATGCAACCCACACCTTCACTCGCGGTTAACAGAGCTACTCTCTTACCGAGTGGCGCAAAATGCCACTCTTATTCGGAGTGAAGCCCACTCGGAACTCTTATCGACCGGGTTGTAGCTCTAAAAGAGTTGAGAAACTGCCATCTTTTTCGGAGTGAACGAAAAGCATCAGATACGCACCGCAAATCGCGGATATTTTCGACAACATGGCGGACGAGTTAAGTGAGACCGTCAGCAAAACGGTTGAACGAAGTTGAAATAAGTGAGAAATCCTAGATATCTTCAAGGGTGAGTATATTGGATGGGTCGGCTCACAGGTCTGCATTACAGACAAAGTGTGGTGGAGAAGCATTAAATGTTTTTACTGTATTATCACTCGTACTTACGGTAGTCTGCGCCAGGCCCCCGGCCAGGCTAGGCTTCCACATGTACGAAACGCCACAATCATGAATGTCACGGGCATGCATTACCGTATCATCCAGGCATGCATGCCACAATATGCTTGTCTTAAAATTGAATAATGCCAATGATGCGCCACACTATTCATTCAATGTCACGATGCTTAGAATTATGACCTACACATTCAATATACTCACCAAACAAACAAAATTCCTAAAGAATACAACTCTATAAGAGTGACTAGTTCTATTCTCTAACAAGGAGTTATCAGTTCACTCTTTCCTTTTAGAGTTATTTTGTTCACGCTTTATTTTGAGTGGATCGCCCTCTAAAAGATGCGTCACTCAGCTGGCTCTTTTTGGAGAGAGATTTCACTAGTTTAGAGTGGTGTTTCATCTTTCGTTTGTAAGAGAGTATAGAGCGCAGAATTGTATGCTCTATCAAAAATACTTGATGAGGTTATGGTCACTGAATATGATTCAGGGCAATTGCCGGTTTTAGGGTGGCATATTGGATGTGATGGTAATGTTGTGATCTAAATTCACGTCAAAAAAATCCGGTCCAAAAGATTACTTCGTGCTTTAAAACCTGGATCGAGTGCATAAAATTATGGCCTTTGAATGGAAGTTGAGGGTGATAGCGGCCATGGATTTATAGGAAAAGGGCACCTGCACAAAGTTTTGCACACCCTCCAGAAATTATTAGCTTAGGTAATAATTGCACTACCCAGAAAATCAATCAATAGAAAAGGTCTGTCTCCATTTTCCACCCTGTGCCCACAATTCCTGTGTGACTAATACGCAATAGCGCAATAAACAAGAGAAATTCGGCATGTCCACTTGGTGGCCAATTGAATAGTGCCTGATGGGATCAAAACCGATGATTAGATAGTTGGGAATGTGCCTTGTTATGTCATTGAGCGTCCTTAATGTGTTTCTACAACAGTAAGTGACGGGCGAATGGCAATGGGATTCAAACCGCATGAAATCTCTCAATGGCAGACCCACGTCGTGAAAAATGAGTAATGCAAGTTTCCCTAAATGTTTTAACTAAGGATATAGGTTGATTAAAAAAAAGACTCATTTTTTCTGTGTTTAGTAAAAAAATCTATAAGGAAGTTCTGTAAAGTTATTCATTTCAGGGGCGGATCCAGGATTTGAAAAACGTCAAAATTACCGGGTGGCTGCTGAAAGGCTAAACTGTCCAAAATGGGCCGATTTTGCAAGAATTTGCAGATTACCGGGAGGCGCGCGCCCTCGCCCCTCCTAGATCCGCGCCTGCATTGAAGAAATCGCCCATTTTCCAGACTGTACAAATCTGGGTAACTGCATCAGTTTATTTTCACCAAATCAATAAGCGTGAATTAGACAGATCCATGGAGTGCCACTTTATTGTCAAATGAAAGTTTGGCTTTTTCAATCAAAAACGGACAATCATCTTTCAAAATAGCAGCAGCTAAGTAAAAACATTGTTCATCGCAAACCGTTCTGCAATTATATTTGTTCACAAACTGCCAAAAACAGCAATGCAAGTGTTTCTTCTCAAACATGAAAAGCAGGTCTCGAGAGGAAACAATGTTATAGAGATTTGCGAGATTCAACTTCGTATCATTTAAATGGACTAAGGATTTAAAATTTTGCTCTTGAATGATGGATTTTGAGTATGATTATAAAGTGAAACTTCATATTGACAAAGAAAGTGCAAACCAATGAGGATTTCTTGTACTCGCATTGGTTGTTTTGTCACTAGGAATGAGGAAAGTTACCAGATGTGTGCAGGGCAGTCAGGACTCTGAGGACTGAGTATTCAAATTTAATAAAATTACTCGGATTTGGCACAAGCAAATTCAGTTTTTTCATGAAATTTAGATATTCAGAAAAACTGCCTTAAAGGGGGATGGCCGATTTAAGTCTATGAAGTTTTTGATCTTGATAGATGGCCTTCACCCCCAACACATATCTGTAAAAGTTCGCGGCCGCTATTTCAACCGTTTTGATGTGAGAGCTAAAAAACGTGATTTGTGTATAATCCCCATAGAGTACTCTGTCAAATTAAATTGGTCGACAAAATGGGCACCTTTTTGATCATAACATCCGGTAAGGAAATTACTACAATTTTTTTTTTTTGCTAAAACTACAATTTAAAAACTGGTAAACTTCTATCGGAATCGGCCTGTCCTGTATGATAGAAAACCCTACTCGTACAAATCAGCACTAGAGGTTCTCCAACATTTCTTCGCAAAGGCGCACCATCTTTTAGTGCGCTTATACAATAGGTCCATAGGTTAGCACGGGAGGATAGCCTGGCCAGATCTGCTTCCAGAACAACAAAAGCCATTTGCAGAGAATTACAAAAAGGAATCACTGCACGGAAATATATGAAATGTGGCAGGTGAACCAGGTGCAGTAGTGTATTCTCCGCATGCTTCGATAATCGGACGACAAAACGTCCATTCATTATCTTCTTGAAAAAAAAAAAACTATTGCTATATAGATTCCCTCATCGTTAACGTTTTTACTTGGTCCGGTCCAAAGGGGTACAAATTCGTCCGTTTGAGAGCAAGAAGTGCGACATCTGTGTGCTTGCCATGCATAGGATAAGTTCCAATTTTTCTTTGAGGTCAGGGATATTGAAATGGTTCTTCAGGCGAACAGTCGCCTGAAGGAACCATTGCAAGGCGCCACTGACCAAAGATTTAGCATTATACTAGCGGTTGCCCGCGCTTCGCGCGGGCGGCAAACCGCATAGTGGATATGAATGGGAGCAGCGGTCACAAACCGGTTGATTCAGTTTCTTAATGCCAAAAAACTTCAAAGGACATACAATATTTTCTCCACTTTTCTAATTTATTTTGAATGTGCTTAGTAGCCTCAATGTGGTAAGTCAAGAGCTGTCGAGTTTTAGGCCCCCATCCCAACATGAGCTATGAAGCCAGTGTGTGAACATTACTGCCACAATTTATGTATGTGCAAAGCCAAGGAACTCGCATGCACTCACAAAGAAAACACAGTGGCGTATCTGCGGTCGGCGGATAAGGGTACTCACGGATGTTCATAGAAAAAGGGAAATCAGGGAAGCTCTCTTGAGAAGAAAGTCGAGGTCCGGACAATCTCTAAGGGCGCGAGAGGCCAGCACATTATAGATGGGATCTTTGCTACATGTCCAAGGGGGTTACCCAGGGTGAGGGGGTGTCCCAGTAGTTGACGTTTTTAGGCATTTATGGTTGTTTTCACCCAGCATCATTGTCACCTCAATGGCCCTGTCTTATGAAATTTACCATCATTCATCCAAAGACTACCATTTTTTCGACAATTTTGATATATTTAACCAAAGGAAAGGAACTATACCTTTTTAATGTTTGCCAAATTTTCACCCAAAGACCCTCTTTAAAAAGAAAATTAGCAAATTCCAAGAGGGGAGTGCCCACCCCCCCCTGATATTTTGCCCCGAAGGTCAAGAATTTGCGCCAGAGCTAAAGAAGAAAGTGGCATTCTGTGGCAAGTCTACCCTTGCTTACTGGGTGCCATCTGCATGTTATGTTCCTCTGGCAGTGGGCGACACCGGCACCAGACTTCTTGGTCGGGGGGGGGGGGGGGGGGGGTTTGCCTTTCGTTGTACAAAATTTCCCCCCCACCACACCCAAACGTTTCACTATGCCTCAACGCTGCTTCAAAATGTGCTAAGTCAAGAGCTATCATGATTTTTGTCCCACATTAGCAGCTGATAGCTATAATGAAGCCAGGAGAAAATTTACTGCCAATGTGCCAGCCAAAGGAACTCCACTCCCAAAGACCCCTCAGTTACGTAGCTGGGGTCTGAGGAAAGGGGACACGAAGTGACCTAGTGGGGGAAAGACGGGGGCCTTGGAAAAGAAATTTGGCAAAAATCGGGGAAAAATTTTGAGGCAAAAAAAAAAGAGCCGTTTTGGACGCTACGGCACTGTTAAAAAAAATTCCTAAATTTAAGGAAATTTCTGGCAGCAGAGATTTCCAAACTTTTAGGGTTTAAATTTACAGGATTTCTGTCAATAACGGGACTTTAACAGTAATTTACAACCTTTTTAAAAAAAAAAAAAAAAAAATGTGTATTTTAACATCATTTTTTCGTATATTTAAATTACGAACAAAAAAAAGTCCGAAAACTTTGCGGCCAGATTTTTTTTAAGATTTCAAAAAAGCAAATATTAAAAACGTTTTTTATGTTTTTTGTTTTTTTATTTTATTGTTTTCTAAAACCATTTTCCGGAAAATTTACGGAAAAATCTTGTTTCTTAATTTACGAAATTTTTAACAGTGTGGTGCCCCTCAAATCAGGAGCGGAATTTTCACTTGACCGAGCTGGACTTCCCCTGACCGCGCTTTTGCGAACCCACAATGCTCCTTATAGATGTAACTGGGGCTACGTGCCCTGGGCGCCACCTTAAGTGGATGTGTGACAGCGGCCCCCAATTATTTATGGCAAATAGGCTGCATGATTCAAACAAACAAACTGTAATGAGAAATCATCATGGATAGGAATGTAAATATAGGCATACTCTTTGCTTGAGGCAAGGTCGTACGCAGGATTTGTTTTTTTTGGGGGGGGGCATCGAAAAAAAAAGTGTAAAAACTTTTTTTTGTAAAAGTGGATCAACCAGCCATGGTCCTTTTGTGAACATCTCATCACCAAAAAAAAAAGGGGCTTCTTTTGTCCAAAAAGTTCTCCAATTCCTCAATCTGAAGCCCAAACTTTTTCAAAAAAAAAAAAAAACCTGGCCAAAAATTTTCCAAATTTCCAAAAAACATGGAAAATTGTCATACGTTAAATCTCGCCTGCAATGCTATGGGTCCTTTTTTCGGCAAAAATCAATATGGGCCCTACTTCAGAAGATCTCACGTTCCGTCCATACCCCAAACCAAATTGAGACCACGGCATATCGATATTATGTCATTACTCTCTTAAACCCAAGATTGAAAATCAATAGTAATTAAAATTGGGATGACGGAAAGAAGTGAAAGATTTAGAAGTCGAAATCGGCTGTTTTAATTCCCCCGTTGTAAAACAACTTTGCAGCATCTTGCAAAAAGCAAGAACATAGGCCTAATGCGAAAAATACACTTTGCAGGTGATTCTCTTTTTACCAATGCTGTTGTTTTATCTATTGTAATTTTGTCTTTTATGATACTTTTGAGTAAAATATGACAAAATGAAACTCCCTTTTGTAATAATACATGAGCTGTTATTGGTTAGTGGTAGATGATAGCCCGGGCTTATACCGATACTCATGTTTAGATTGTCTCACCCATCCAGATGTTCGAGTCGCTGCGGGGAAAGAAAAACGATCCTGTAATTTTCTAATCATTTACAGTATTTTGCTTGTAAAAAATGGCACTGAATATTAAGTGGTGTGAGGGATAACCACATTATGACCTAATTGCGCAATTTATAAAAAACAATAGAGTAACAAGCAGTTTGTAATAATATGGCAAAAACCTTAAAATATAAATGAATAAAAATACAACATAAGAGCTTGTTTATTCTTCTGGTGTTTTTTCTGTTAGTGTCTTTATTTTGTGGATATTTTGAGTAAATGACCAAATGAAGCTCGGCTCCATAGACAAGTTAACATCCTACGTCACTTTTTTTTGGTGCCTGCGAATCCATCCGGCGAATCGTTATGGATACAATAGCCCAGTGTGTAACATCAGGCCGACCTATTTCAAAGATTTACCAGGCCCCTAACATGTTTACAAACATTGCTGTAACTGGTATGTACACGATACATGGTTAGCCGGTATAATGACAGATAGGATTTATAAAATTTATTAATTTGTTTTTGGCTTCATGGATTCAGCGATGTTTTTGTGTATTTATCAAGGGACTTTTATGTAACATATTGACACAATGAAAATTGAATTGGCGTACACGTTAATCGTAAAGTGTTTGCGCCAAATTTGCTGTAGTATTAGTGTATACCAGTACCATGTTTCGGCCTTAGACTGGTACCATGCCGATCAAAGCGCTTGCAGATAGTTTGAAACTCGATGGTTTATTACGTGCCAAAAGTGTTATAGGGCACCAGCGAATATCCGTGAGGGCAAACTTACCCGAACACGAAAATAAGAGTCTAAAACGAAAAGGTCACCGATTATTGCGTCAAAATATACGTTAATGAGCATATTTTTGAACATTTAATGGAATTAAAATACATAGTAATAATATCAATTCTAATATTTTGTAGTATGTCTCCATGTGTTCGCTTTTTTATCACCAAGAAATAAATTATTTTACATACATTATCAAAGAGGTCAAAACTCACTGGAGCAATGTAATATTTAAGCACGAACATGAATAATAACTACGTACCCGGGACGAAGGTATCACCATTTTCAATTAAATTTACCTATTTATCCTTTCTCACCCTACCGGAATTCAATACGCATTAACTATGGTTAACACAACGCCGTTTTTTGCAAATTTCATTGAAATTATAATCTATCCAGCAGTTGAACAATGTTGAATTACATAAACCCCGAGCAATCGCACGACACGATGGGAAGGGGGTCACCTGAATCAGAGGGTACACGTTCCAACATGACGGTCAACATGGCGCCGCCCGCGGTCAACATGGCAGCATCCAGGGGAAAAACCACATGGGCCGAAGTTCGATCTTTATAGTATAGATTTGATGTTGATTTTTGACAATGGCAGCTATTGCACTTACGACGCTCACGCGACTAATTGTAACCACTGATTGTAACCAATCATACAAACTAACGACATTGGGCAAATATTAACTCCTCTGTTGCTGTTCAATCCTTCACAAAATGAGAGCTAGTCCAAACCGCACGGAATAGAGTAAACAAAACAACCACTTCACGCAGCAAATGGAAGGAGGATAGCGATCATTTATTATTTTTATCAGCATTTTATTTTGCATGTACAACTCACCAATTCTCTTTCGTGTCCACCAATGTGGTTCTTTTTTATAACTAACAATCATAGGATGCTGTGTGATCTTTTGACCATATAAATCTGTTTACCGCACTTTGGCCATGCAACGCTAAATAGAAGTAAGGTAAGCAAAATAACCTTCTCTCTGGTTTCCAGCACGGATTTTTGAAGGAGGTTGGGGTGAAAATGTGGAAGGCGGAGGCTCCTTGAAACCTAAAAATAAAAAGAAAGTGGTTTTAAAATAAGAAACAAAAACATTAAATTCACAAAAATAACAAATACATAGTGAAAATACAGGTGTTATTGCTAAAGACACTTATCAGTGAATCACGGAAAGTGTAAAACATATTTGAAATTTGCAGAGTAGCTTTAGTGAACGATACGTGGGATACCTATATATGATTTCTGATGATTTTTTTTTTAGTTTGGAATTAGCAAACACTAATAGTGCTTTAAACGCAATAGTTTAAATTTTTTCCTTAAAGCACTAATTGGCGATTTCTGAAGAAGGACTACCAAAACAGGTCTGTTGATTTTACTCTTAAACGAAATATTTTACTATAAATATTAAACTATGATCAAGCACTATTAAAACCAAACTATAGTATGAACCACAGCAGCGGGAAAAAGGTAATAACAGTAATAATTTGGAAAAGAATGGTAATCATAAGAAATAATTTAAAAATATAATTGCTTCAATTGATTCTATAAAAACCAAATATTGTTATAGCAGATTTCAAAATAATGTGAGAACTCATGAAAAGTTTTAGGTATGTACATTCCACCGTGAGAGGTTAAGAGGAATTAGTGTAAATGGCCGGAGGTAAAAAAAGTTTGTGGTACTCATACACTGCATAGTAATGTAGCTAGTAAATAAATAATTAACCCATACGTTTTTTCAACCAAAATCTAGCTAGCTTGGCTATGTGTCAATTGAAGTAGATAGAAGAAAACACCAGCAATTATTTCATTAAATGTTTCTTATTTGAACATAACCTACCTTGACACACAAAAGATCATTCCTTATCATAGCATTGGAGAAATTATGTATTCTTATATCAATGCACACATAACACAATTAAGTTTTTATTTGGCCACAAAACGGGTCGTCAACCTTGTATTAAGAGATTAGTGCAAAGTGAATTGACATCTAGCCAACCATGAATAAGTCCTTCTATCATTAACAGAAATTGTAGAACTGAATGCATCAATTCCCCAGTAGGCCGATTCTGTAGAGTAACTTTGTACCATAGAACCAATATGTTTTGTAATGGGCAACAACGGCCTCCTAGTCTCCACATGGCCGGGGACTGAACCAAATCATATATCCCCCTATTCGAAATATTCTGCAAGGGAGTCTCACTTAATCTAATATCGTTCAATAGACGTTATTCAATAGCCAGCCATGTGGTGGACAAGATAGACACGCATTCCAGTACTACAATACATTTCCACATGCAATGACCCTGTGCAATCGCTATAAACATGGATCGATTGAAGCTTAATGTAATGTAGCCTGGATGTAGCATCTGTCCACCAACATGGTGGTGGCTGACGTCATATGGAATACGGTCTATATCAGAAATAGTAGTAGTCTATAGACCGTATGCAATATCAAGCCTTGTTGGTGCGAAGATAGACCGCATTCCAGGGACAACAATACTCCACCTGCAATGTCAGTGCAGATGCTACACATGGATTGACCAGACCTGTTTCCAGAACAATCCAAGCGTGCTAGAATACAAACAATTCACATGCAGAAAACCGCAATGCTCAGGTGAATATGAAAAAAATTGATTTCTTCGCATGCTTGATGAACTGGAGCGCAAACAGCCATTCAAAATAATTTCACTTCCGTGAGAGGGCCCTATAGGGTCTTTTCACGGAAGGCAAATTCTATTGAATGGAGTTTTGTTGCCCTCCAGATCATCCAAGAATGCGAAGAGATGAATACATTTGCACCTGGTTCACCGAAGCATGTCAGATATTTTTACAGGTGTTCCTTTGTATTTTCTGCATGCTGGGGTTTTTGGAGGGCAGGTCTGGCCAAGGTAATCTATTGACCTTCCGTGAAACCACCCTATAGTTGTAAGAAATTGGGCAGGGGTAAAGAGTCAAACAATGAAGAGTTTTACCACAGTTTCTGAGAAATTCTTAATTCTTGGGGCTAAGTGGTGAAGTCTTGAGGCGTCTTCCCAGTCGATGGTTGGATGAGGTCTGAAGCCCCTTACAACAGTACATGGGTGTGTTGGGAGATTAGTTTGTAAGTTTAATTTTGACGTACTATTAGACAAGAAATACCGATCAAGGTGAGGAAAATGCTGTTATATTAGGTAATTTTTGCCTGAAAAGAATAGAGACAGTGTATGATACGATAAATTTTATAATATTGGAAATATTTTTTTCAATAATAAAATCATAAATATGGACATTATCGAAGAGAAAAAATACTATCTTATCGCAATCGTTTAATAGACTATGCTTATAAAAAAGAAAAATAGGAGTATGTTAAAACCGAGGCAAATTACATTGCTTCCAGATATTTTGGTTTTTATACCTATGTTAGGGAGAGAAAATTTAGGGAATAATTAATTATTATCCCCCCCCCCCCCCACGTTCTTCTTTTGTATTTCGCTTTTATTTCTTTAAGTGGTACAAATCGTCGGCCCATAGAGTAATGTATGCTCACGGCCCCGTATTGGAAACTGGGATTTTCAAAATTCTATAAAATACTCGTTTTTCATTTTGGTATAAAACTGCTAAAATATTGAGAACTGTGCTGTTCATATGGCTATAAACAAACTCGTATGTTTAAAGGTTCTTAGATAAATACATCAATTTTAAACGTGTTACTTGTCGAAAAAGTCGCCAAAAGATAAAAACTGCGAAAAATATTAATGAACGTGCCTGTCAATTAAAATATCTGCTTATAAACAAACCGTATATTAAATAGTCAATAAATAGATTCATCCATTTTAAAGCCATTAATGGAAAAATCGCAACATTCCAAAAAGGAAGTAACTGAAATGGGTTGAGATATTTTAAATCCACATTTTGATGACTTTTCTATCCACGCAGCTACCCTGGTAAACGTTTTCTAAGATTATCAACGGAATGCGTGACCAAGATTTAATAACTGAAGGTTATTTCTACCTATGACATGTTTATTTTTCTATTGCTGCTGTGTTTGTCATGGTGATTAACAACTGTTACGGCGTATATCGCTCCATGAGACTGCGCGAAAGTGGCGCAAAATGGACGTACAGAGCCAGCTGGGGCCTTGGCTAATTGAGCAGTGGGCTCAACGCAATTGGGACCAGCCATCCGTCAGTTCGTTTACATATTTTTGACAGACCAAAATAACCAGGATGATGTGTATTGAGTGTGCATTGTAATTGAAGTGTTAGAAAGTATGGACAAAAACATGTTTTGATCATGTTTTAATCCTAAACTGTTTAACTTTTAAACATTAAAACATGTATAAATCCTCAATATGTTTAGGTTTTTAAACATAGGCTAAACATGTTTTTCACACTTTCTAAACACTTAATTTAGCAGTGTGTTTTTTTACTTTCATTGCATTCACGAGAAGGCACAACACAAAAAAAACTCATCCACTTTTAGGAGGTAGTGTAAACAACATTTCTTCTCATAAAACTGAGACACTTTGGTAAAATCAGAGTTATCAGGATGATCCACCACCTTTTATACAGTATCTCTGATTGGCTTCATTACTTGATAAAGCATGATATAACCTCTGATTAAAGGCACAATCCGTCCTTTACTAAATCCGAAAATAAAAAAATAAAAAACCAGATTTTGGCATGTCCGTACAAGTATCAGGTATCTTTACATACCCTACAATGATAGACCAGAAGCAAACCTAATAAGGACAAAATCGAAATATTAGATCTTACTGTCCCTATGAACGTACTACCACACGTATTTGAATTGAGAGTCATATCATTGAACGCTATCGTTTTCTTCCTTTTCTTTCAATTCTTTCAGTTGGAAAAAGACTTTTAAACAAATGTTTCGCTATTCTTGCAAATTTCAGGTATTCTTTCGGATAATCAACTGATGTGTCTTTAACCAATCACAATAGACCTAACAAACCTTAAGCGGGGCTTTAAGCTTTGCTTATAGACAATGTCTATGATTGGCTAAATACATCATATTCCTATGTAGTCAGTGCCCCTAAGCCTCTAAAATTGTTTAACATGGCTTATCTATAGCCTGGTCTCCCCGATTCAACCTAAGAAAACGTTTAGATTTTGTATCATCCGACCTTTAATAACCTAATACTTGCGGTGTTTAATTTCACGGGCAGTTTTGAAAAGAATTGTACTTGTAATTTCTGATCGTAATCGACAGAAAGTAATCAGTACAGTGAACAGACAATCAGACAGCTCGACAAAGAAAACAAACATTTAACAAATAACCCCAAAATACAAGATCTGACTGAAATTTTAGGAATAATGATTTCTAGTGGAGGAGCTAGGACCAGGTCAAACATCATCGTTTTACCCCTCACTACAGAAAAGGTTTTGATCCTTTGGTAGTTAGTATGGACCCTCTATATCAACGCTAGGTAGGTATACTCTCAATTGTGGTGTCACTTTTTCATAGGGGCCAATTTAAGTTTACTCAGGGGTCAAACTTTTAAAATTCTCCAATCATGTTGGAAATGAATGCCATATTTTCCGTTATCATAAGGATCCCCAAAAATTTATATTTTGTACCATCTTATGACCAATTTTTTTTAGTTATAGGGTAAAATGGCTAAAATGGTAAAAAAGTCAATTTCTATTTGTACAGGGGTCAAAATCGGAAGTTGCTCCAATTTTGTTGAAAATGATAGAAGTTGTTTCATCGGGCTTAATGAGTCAAACTAAGGAATAGTTGTACCATCGGCAATGAAGGAGTTACCATGGTATGGGACCAAAATAGGTCATAGGTCAACATACCCAATGGGGTTGACCTTCTTTGATCCTTATCTCGTAAGTAAGCATTTAACATAATACAAACTATAAATTTTAGGAGGTCCTTTACCTCAGGCAATACTGGCAAGGTATTTAAAATATATCAGATTGACTTTAATGTTGACCCCTGTACAAAGCGAGGATTGACCTGTTTACCATTTAGCATTTTTACCCTATAACTACAAAACCATGGTCATAGATGGTACAAACTATACATTTTTGGAATCCTTAGGCTAGACGGACAATTATGGCATATATTTAAACAGATTGGGGGCATTTTAAAAGTTTGACCCCGGTTAAATTAAATTGGCCCATATGGAAAAAGTGGATACCACAATTTGGAGTACTACCTACCTAGCAATTGATGTAGAGGGTCATTACTAACTACCAAAGTGTCAAACCTTTTCTGTAGTGGGAGGTAAACGAACTACCTTAAATAAGGCCCATATGATATTCTGCTCCTCCTCTATCTTAGAATATAGTGAACCATACTGAAACAAAATAGAAGTTGATACAATCAAGAAATCCACTTTGTATTTCCACGTATACCGTTTTCAAAATGAGTGATAAATTGAAACAATAACAAGAACAGTGGTTGAAAATGACATGACAAGTGTACACAAATATATATTTACCGTGTTTCCCAGTGCATGGCAGTTATGTAGGTTACTGGTTATGTCTCAGTATGCAGTTACCTTTTATAATTAGGTTTTCCTGCCTTCCAATTTTGACAGATACTTTATGATCCGCTCTCCATCTCTTCTTCTGTCGACTATTTCTCTTCTAAATCATCCACTTATCTTCCTCCCGTCTCCCCCTTCTGACATTGGACATTTATTTATTCACCAGGCCATATTCATATCCATTACATAATCATTGTGAACATTACACTGCAGTTGAAGGCATGGAAGGGCGTCACTCGAAGGTCACGAAAGAGCCAGAAAGTGAGTGACCCCTTACCAAAAGAAGTTATTTTTTACAAAACAAAAATCAATAATCCAATCCCAAAATTATCTATAGAACATTGCGCGAAACATTGAAACATACTCATACAAAACTATGATACTGCTTTTTAAATTCGATTCAGTTGTTTGTTGTGTATTTCAAATCATATGTACTTCTCCTACCTTTGGGTCCCTGTCTCATGTTCCACGGATCTCTTTACTCTCTTGCCGCAAGGTTTTGGTATAATCATCACAAAATATAATAATCCCAAATGTGTTGCAATGAGACTATAGCATATCTACAAAAACGTTAGCACGTAAAAGGCCCGCAGTTTTAAAAGAGTAACAGCCAACAAGTTAGTAAATGTAAGACAGCACCAAGTTTACTCAAGTGCGTCTGCCCCCATTGGTAGTTCTTTCCATTTCCCCCTATTCCGAATCCCTTTGTTGTGATTTAAAAATAAACACAAATGCACTGTCTTGTTTAAGGTTATAATGGTGTTGAGTTTGAAATATTTTTTTTCCTTGTTTCTAAAGGCAGTCTTACCCTTACTTGAATCCTTTCGAAATTGATGTGATCTTAATTGTTTTATATTTATATTTCAGTATACTGTACGCCCAATGGTAGATGTGTGCCACTGGTTTCAAAGTTGAGTTTCCTAATAACTACAAATATACTAATACGGTTGCTTAATTTTGGTTGTTTGCTGCTTGCTTTTATTTGCTTGCCTTATTTCTTTTATTTTTTTGTTTGGGGGGGGTTTGTTGTTTTAAGTTCAATAATTCATATTAGAGGCCGTCGAGTGCATCCGTCGGAAATGTATTACAATCCGGAATAAACATGCATGAAATAAGCCCATTCTCGTTCCCCTTAGCTGTTACTCTTTTGTTTACTCTCTTAATCTTAGCTGTACTCTGTTTGGTAGATTCCTTTTTGTGTGAACAACAAATAGTATGTGCAAGTTGCAGTAGATAAAAAAAAATCGGAATTTCCACGACGAACAGTTATAGTCTATATTAAGTATGTGCTGACATGGTATCGCGGCCGATCTCGAAACGTGAATATGTTGTTGTTTAACTTAACTCTTAAGCAAAGCAAAGTGTTTGTGAAATTTGTCTTGAACAATGTTTCTAATTTTATTCGGTAATTGATCAGCTGTCCTTTCATAGATATAAAATATGAAAAAAGCTTGAAGTCCATGTACTATCAAAATTGAGGATTATATATAAATTTTGTACTTCGAAAATAACTTTTAGTGCTTTTTTGACATTTATATCTCTTCTAGATGCCGAGCATATTCAAATTTTAACATTTCTACCTTTTTGGTCTTTCCACACACACACACACAAAAAAACAGAATTAAAAAAGACATACAATTGTAAAAACGTTTTTGATGTTTTTGGCGATTGTAAAATTTTTTGATGTTTTTTTTCGGTGATAATGAACTGTTTATTTTTACAGTGAAAATAAACGAATGAGTTAACCACTTTGCGTTTTAGTAAACGTATATTTTACGAAGAGGACAGTTATGTTTACGATAAAATACACTTCTACATTGCCAACGTTTTGAATTACTGAAAACTGCCTATTAATTTCTGCGATTAGCCTATAAATGCGTATAGATTCCACTCAGCACCACTCAGAAACGCGCAAAAGACTCTAAAAAGCCAAAAAACCGTTGTCAAAACCCGTGGTCCGCGTGACTGAGTGTCCTAACCACCCATTTGTCTATTGTGGTCGCCATTGAGTGCTGTATGCCTCATTTGTTTCAGCCCTGCACCCAAATGCCTCGTATACTAGGTCACGGTTTTATTCTTAACATGTTGCTATGGTTTAGCTAGGACACTCCTCATGGGGGACCTCATGTCTTTACATTTAAATAAATAAAAATACGAACCATTTGGACAACCAAAACCCTGACTTCATGGGTTTTTCCCTAAAACGTGGCATCTCTGTAAAAGATGGACATTTATGTTTGAACAGGTAACAATTTACTAATAACCGATACCATTGACCTATTGGCCGGACATTTTCTAATTCAATTGATAAGAATACCTGTAGAATTCCAGGGGGGGGCTCCCGTTCCCGAATTGGTCGTAGGACAGTCGTAGCCTCTTTCCATCGTACTTTTTTGCATAAGTTCACACTTTCGAATCGAATTTACTGGGTTTTCCCGAAACTTTATATGCCTTAAGATTTCTTCTTGTTCTTCAAACTTACGAAAAATCTACGTCTGTCGTACTAGCACGTACGCTATTTCCATTCCACACTGTTTCATGCGTTCGTGAAACTTAACTTAGTCGCGGAATTATCGTAAGTTACGCCAATTTCGTCTACGTCCTACTCAGAGTTGACGTTAGACTTGGACATTAACGATATAGTTGATATTATGGACATTATGGAAGAGATAGGATGGCGTGATTTTTATTTGGAAAATGGGATGTTAGGCTGGGAAGATGACTATTCCAACCAGTTTGAACAGCTCGATACGAGACCGGAGGGGGGGGGGCCCCCTTGTGTTTGGTTTGGATGTGTCTACGGGGGGTGTATATGGTTGGGGTGTATTTGTGTGTGTGTATGTGTTTTTGTGAGTTGTTTTTATTCTAGTTTTGGTTTTGTTTTGCCTTCAGTGGTCACCCAATGACCGATTTTTTCAACTAAGTTTAAAAGAATTATGTTAGGTCTCTCTTGTCGATTTTCTCTCACAAATTTCTCAAATCATTGATTTCTTTTTTTTAAATAAAAATATACCTTCTTTTGTGTATTTCACCCTCAACATTTTTAGGGGCCTTGTCTCTAAAAGACCTCCGAGTTTTTTCATTACCTCACAGTTAGTTTTTCCAAAGTTGAAGTGATCCCTTCCCCACGTTTGAAATTATGTATGATTAGGAAAGTGATTAATGAGTACAGCATGTCGAATTGGTGAAAATTTTTTTTTTATATCAAATGTAGGTTTATTTTTTCCTTCTTAGTTGAGGAATAGTACGGTGTTGTCTCTCTAACTGTAGGTGCCTAGCTAGGGTTAATACTTCCCATACGACTCGTTACATGTAGCTTAAAGGCACTGGCCAATTTAAGTGTATTGATAGAAAGTTCTCTTGTAGAATTAAGTTACACCTAGCGTATCGACGTGACCCACATTGGCATTGAAAAGAAACAGTAAACATGTAATTTGAGGTGGTTAATTTGCTAAAAAAGGTTCAAATGCCGGAATTACTGCCTACATGAATAAACTTTTTCTTGTGCATGAGTATAATTATTGACACACCCCTATATTAGTCATATTATCTATGCAGACGAAACTAAATTTATCCTATACCCTATTGGTGGCCCCTTGCTTTTATATACTGAGATGTCCATAACGTTTTATGAAGAGTGTGATCATCAATGCGACATTATGGGCTGTAGAGTAAGGGTTGGGTAGCTAACAGCTTGTAACACCAGGTTTATGCAGACAAAATTAATAACATTCTAACCGTTTTGCTCAAATTAAACAAAAACATAATTTTTTATGAGGTTATAATGACCAACTTGACCCTCTAACAAGTACTATTTTTCTTGATCAAAACAAAATCTTAAATGTGCAAATTTATATACAAAAATAAATCTGGAACCCGAAGACCAATAAAACAAAAAATTATATACTTAATCCATATTTCAAGAACAATAGCTTTAATTCCAATTCCAGGATTTTGACCTACATGGAACATCTTGTATAGGTCTAGGTTATATTTATTGAGAAAACCTTTACCACTACCGTCCATGTACCAAACAAGTTAGTATTTATTGATCTGACAGTAATTAACTTTAAAATGTACATTTTACCGTAAGTTATGGTAGGAGAGCTGCATGCTACATGTTAAACCGATATTGAGTTTACAATTATATTCTTTTCATAATAAAAGGACCCTCCTAATTTCGATTAAAAAAAATAAACAAAATGATTAGAGTATGGATTACCATGATAGAGTCAATGGTCACATAAATGAAAAATAAACAGCTCTCCAACTACGCCAGAGCCTATAACTAACTGAACTAGTCACTATAATTAAACATTTCATACTAACCAGACCCATTAATTAATACCCGTGGACGAAAAAGAAGTGAAGAAAGTGAAGCTACATGAAGCAAATAAAAAAAATTGAAGGTTAACACCACAAACATACACCACACGCGAACACAAAAAATAAATTAACACGAATCACCACAATCTGACCGCCCACAATACCACACAATAAAATCATTCATAACCGGATCGATAATACGGACACATGGATAAACTTCGAAAACGTGTCTCAGACTTTGCCACCCCGAAGAGCCCAATTGTAAATCCCACCCAATACCAATCATGAATGGACCAGACCTTAAATCGGATTACGTTTTGTTCCAAGTAAGATATCTCGTAGGTTTATGGTAGACTATTGCACTACCCGACCATATGAAGTTACACTGATCGGGAACGTACTACCATGGTCGTAAACAAAATCTTAAGCCGTGCGTGAAATGAAATTTACGATCATAGTTCGGGACCCGGACCAGGAGTGTGATGCAACCCGATCTTTGGTACGAGAGATAATTTGGAAAGACTTCCATAAGTACCCCCCTCGTATATATTACATGATACATAACCAATTTTTTTAATTTGGCCCCTTGTTTGATCAAAAACGGAATAAAACAGCTAAAATAAACTAACATTTGCGTTGCATGTAAATATAGAGAGGGTGCCCGGTACATCTGGAATCTTGCCGAATGTGTAATATACTTACTATACAATATCGCGAAAGCTTTCCCTGCCTAAAGAAATGTGATATTATTTGCTATGGTTTTAAGGAACATTAGATCATGTTTTCGGTCTAAACTTGGTGCAAACGACCTTAATTTTTTAATACTTTGTAGCATAATAATATGATTGCATTTATATGGCGTTCTTCAGGACACACAGCGCCTTACCCAGCAAAAACTTTAGGTACGAAATTGATATAAAACATAAATACAGAATAGAACGGAAGAAAAATCCACAAGTTAACCACAAAAAATTGTATACATCATGACATATACACTGTTTAACAATAAAATTCGTAAAAAAAAACAGGCGTTTTTTGACTGGCAGCTGGGACTCAATACATGCAGAAACGTAAAATAACTGGAGCCGTTAAAAATACGAAACCATGGCAGGGAACGTAAAAATTAACGGCAGTAAAAAAATATCACTACCTCAAAGTTACTTGTTGGTTGACTTGCCCGGTTGTAAAAAATTAAGAATTTAAAACGTTTAATACTAATCCTCGACAAATTAATGTTGTAGCTATGACATCATACAAACGTTGTATCTACGTTACCACGTGGTTGTAAAAAAAAAAAAACGTTATATTGCAGGCAAACAACTTGAGCAACCACAATTGAGAAAAAAAGAATAAAACAAAGGGAAAAACGTGAAGAAAGAAGATTTCAAAACAGTTTATAACTTTGTTTATATGGTAAGTACACTTCTAATGTCCACCAATTAATTAATCATCATCTGAATAAACTTAATACATTTACGTTACATAGATTCGAACCTGGGGTCCGTTCCCGAAACTATGAACGTAAAGTCCATCTACGCATGAGCTTCAAGATTTGGTTACGACCATGGCCTAGTAGCGCTTCTGACAGTGTTACTGAAGATGGTCGTAAGTGCATTTCTGCCAGTAAACCTACGACAATCTTACCTAACAGCACCCACAATAAGGATTTAAAGTTATTTTAAAGGTCCTTCCATCAGTGATGGGCATTAAAATGGGCCTGTCGGGTGCAAAAGTCTGAGGACAGTTTGCGAATTGTTCCATGTGCCTATGATATCAGGTATGAATGATTTTTTGTGTGATATCTATAGAACAAGTATTAAAAAACTCGGACAGGGTTCGCTCGATTGTTGGTCAACTTGGTCTGATTAGTTCATTTTTTGTTACCGTGTGTGTGTTAAAATCTGCAATATATTTTTATTGCTTCGTGTAGCTCCTTGTGCTTCACTTTTCATCACGGTGATTAGTTAATTAGTTTAGATATAAATGTTTAATTATAGTTCTATTTCCAGTAGTGATATCTCTGCGACGTGAGAGCTGTTTATTTCATTCTGTACCATTAATGTAATCCACCTATCTAGGTTGTTATGTTCTTTTTAAATCGGAATTCGCGAGAGTCATTTGATTATTAAAATATAAGTTAGAACTCAATATGTTGTAACATGTACATGCAAGCTACCATACTTTTTAATTTAATTACTGCAAGATGCAATACATACTAAACATGCTTGGGCACCATAGTCGGTATTGTAAGTGTTCTCAATTAATATAACCATAGGCCTATATTTAATAACAAGATGGGTCGGAGGTCAATCTCGCATAACGATTATGGTTTCTTGAAATATGGATCAAGTATAATTTTTTTTTATTGGTAACCTCGATATTTTTGTATCTAAATTTGCACATTTAAGTTTTGTTTTGAGCAATGAAAAATATTACCGGGAGGAGGGTCCAAGGTGGTCTATGGATAACCTAAAGAAATTTATTTAATTGTTTTACTTTTAGCAAAACAGGTTATAGGGCTATACCGTGGTATGGCTGGGCTGGAAACCTGATGCTACCAAGAGGCCACATAGCCTACCCAAACCCTGTACTCTAACAGTATATCATTCATCGCATTGATGATCGCACTCTTCATAATTTAAAACGTAAGACGCTCCAAAAGGACACAATAAGGTAAGGCCTATCGTTTTGTCGTCATTAGATAACATGACTAATCTAGTTGTGTTGTCAATCTCTTCATGCAAAACGAGAAGTTATTTTGTAGGCGGTAATTTAAGCATTTGAAACTTTTTAGCAAACAACACATTACAATAAATGTACGTTTCTTTACAATGTAAATGAGGCTGTTGGTAAGCTGGTGTAATAATTATACAATCTGGCCAGTGCCTTTAAACGTACATAATAACGACTGTCGTGTGGAACCGTGTTTCATCCAAGGCCTACAGTACAGAAACAAGACGTACTATTCCTCACTTAACATGGAAAATAACCCTACATTTTTAAATAAGTTTTCACAATTTGTACATGCTGTAGTAATCGATACACTTCTCAAACTCAACTTGGGGAAGGGGATCACTCAACTTAAGAAGTAACGGTGATGTGCTTAAAGTGCTAAAAACTCGGAGGTCCTTTGGAGACCGGCCCCCAATATGCCCCCAAATGTGGGTTGAAAATAACACAAAAGAGGAATATTTTTATTAAAAAAAAAAAAAAAAGAAATCATGTTTGAAATTGTGAGAAAATCGGACAAGCGATTAGTAGGCATACATAATTAGTAAAATTCTTTTTGAAATTTTTTACTTTTTTTATTTTTTTCAAACAAACATAAAAAACCACAACACACAAACATAAAAATATTAAAAAAAAAAAAAAAAAAAAAACACCCCCTCCACCACACCACACCAAAACCAAACCAAGACGCTGGAACCCAGGTCTCGAACAAGTTCAAGATGGTTGGAATAATATCCCCAGCTAACAATCCCCCTTTCCCAAAATAAAATCACCGATTATGTTCGTCCATAAGTCCATGATATCAATTTGTATCGCTATGACAATTCTACGTCAACTCTGATTAGACGTAGAAATTCGCGTACATTTACGAGAATTCTGCGAATAAGTGTAAGTTCAGGAAACCGACCCCACATGAACATTCGTGGAAATAGCGTACGTGCTAGTTACTACAGACGTAGATTTTTCGGAAGTTTTGAAGAAAAGAAAAACTCTTAGTGCAAACTAAGTTTCGAATCGCGGTAAATTCGTAAGTGGGACACTTCGCAAAAGTGCGATAAAAAGAGGCACGACTGTCGTCGACCACTTTGGCGAACGGAACCCTGGGCATTACGATTACAAGTACTAAACCGTTATCCACTACATACATGACTTACGGACTATGTAATGTTTATAAAATAAATATATATGTGTGTGTGTATACTTTTTTTCAAATTAACGAAAATAGCATCACAAAAGGAGAGAGAAAAAAAGAGTTTTAAAACTACCTTTTTAAAATACTGTAGGGAGGGAAATAAGATTTTGCATTTTTTAAATGACGTTACTATACTACGACGTTATTAACCCCATTTTATAGGTTAAAAACAATTGTCAATAGTTCGTTTTATTCTACATACCAAAACAAGTAACGTTAACAAAAGAACGTAAGGTACACGGTAAATATGATAACGGTCAGCGTATCAAATACTACCTCTTTTTTTCCCCCACAAATGTGTATAGTATTATTTTTAAGCCACTGTGTTTATTACATTTTTCTGCTTCAAAATTGTTAATTTTATGTAGATATAGGTAACCAAGCGTGAAGGATTATGACAATTGCGGCATTACCACGTCATTTAAAGGTAAAGTCTGGCTAAAATAGGAACATTTTTAACAGTGTAGGAAATGGGTATATTTTCAGGAACCGGTTAAAGACATCCTGGTCATGCTGGTAGCGGAAGGTGCCTCATGTTTCAGGAAGCTTTGTTTCCAGAGCCCAAGGACCCCAATACAACTAGGACTATTAGGATTACTGCCAAGCTTATAGCAAGGTGGCCAGTCGCGAAGTACTTGTCCTTGATTTTTTAAAATGCGTGAGGTCCAGAAACAATCTTTTTAAATGTGATATGCATGGCCCCTTGGTTTGTTTCCTCATATAGAAATCGTGGTTTGTTGTCCTGGCGCTGAAATTTACATCGTGCACACACGAGGAAATTCAACGGGCGAATACTCTCCTGCCCAACAGGTGCAAACAGCAGACGCGTGAATAGTGATACGAGTTCAGCAGTTGGCGTGCCGCCCCCCGACAGTAATTATAATGAATGGTGGCTTGATTTGAAGTCTACTACAGACGGCAGTTTGATCGCCAAAAACTTCGATTTCGATCACCAGCTCATTACAGGGAGTACCGCAGAGAAATCGACCGAGAGACTCGAAAAATGTGGAAAGCATCTTTGTTAACTTATAAATCAGGGATAAGAGGGTTACAATTCATATAACGCTTTAATGTAGCAAACAAACAAAACCATATTGTCGTAAAAAAATTAAATTAATAAGTTTCGGAAATGGGCATACCGTCTCCCGTAAATGGACATCTCAGCGATGGCGTCTCAAAAATATACACTCTAAAAACAGCTGATTGTGGTTACACCCCAGTACCAACATAAAACAACAGATCAATGACGTTTGTGTTGTGAGTCAAACCATCTTTGATCATGGTGCAAAAATCACAATATTTTTAATTTTTTGATTTTTTTTATCTCCAAGTCGGAATTTTGATACGCACAGAAATTACAGAATCAGCTAAAAAGATACTTGCCTTGATTTAATACACGGATTCAAGCCAACCACTTGCAGGTGTGTCGCATATCCCTGGGCCCGTAACAAACATTTGAAAAAAGTATTGAATTTGATGATTTTTTCAGATGTTTCGGATTAGCAAATAAAACTATGCTTATCCCCTTTAATAAGGATTTTCACTACTGCACAGTGGGCGATTCAGTTTTCTCAGACTAATGCATGCAGCCGTTTGTTTTAATAATGCGACGCGCAGGCGGCAATTAACACCTCGGTTACGCCACCGGCTTCTTTCAGCGCTTTTTCGACGGTACTTGTCGTTGATATTTTTATGCTGACTGAGGTTAAGATACAATTTCTTTCAAGTGATGCCTTGTCATTTTGGTTTGTTGGCGCCCGCCGAAACTCGTTGTTTTCTATCGTGAAATTTACGAAGTCGAAAAAATTCACATTTTCTACCTCATTTTTTGGTTTTTCAGTAATTTTAACATAAAAAAAACTTGAAGATCAAGAAAATAAAAAATAACAAATTGGCGAACAATGGTCTGATATGCAATTAAAAATCAGAGTATACGTATAGCTTTTTTGACTACTAAAAAGGCATTAGCGGGGCATATGCGCTTAGGGTTTTCCTAAGCTAAACAAACTTAAGGGAGTTCCCACTAACGCAATACGTCACTGGTTACCAATACATAGTTACTGAGCTACATTTGCCAAAATTGGCCAATTGTTACCAAAATATATAAATACAGTAATATGAGTGTTTAATAGTACAGGGTAATTGCCCGACACAGCCAGAGAGATAGGGGTCGAGAAACCACCAGTTTTCACGTAAGGGGATGGAATCACGAAAAGCGCCTGCCTTAAATTTAAGTGCAGGCTTTAATTTTTTTGCTTCTGTTTTGTTTTTCTACGCGAGGATCCGGTTACTGCTTCGCGTTTAACTGCATGAGTAATTGCAATTAGTAGTATCGGTTTGAGATTCTACTACGAGGGAATATTAAAGTCAAGAGAAAATATACCCGTACGATATTATTGTTCCATTGACCCCGGTCCCCTCAATATGAAACAATTATACACAGAATTTAATGGGTATACAATGGCACCCCCCCGTTGGCAGTACCTAAATGCATCGCGCACCAGAATGTGATGGGCCCGGTCTAGTAACAACAAATAAAACACTCACCATAATTGTCCAGCAATGCGCACCGCTCACGGGCTCAGCAAAATTTACTCGCAAAGATATTGGTACTAAAGTGTGTATCCATATCCGAATTCCTCCACACTTCACTCTGCTCAGACATGATAAAAAGACAGGAAAAGAATGGTCGATCATTCATTTCTCCTTCTAAGTTACCGCTGCGGAGGATTCTACCACCGACGCATACCAAAGGGTCATCCTTTAACAGATATGACAACAATTTTTGATTGGAAGAATTGCACCTGCTGAAATCATACCTATTTAAGTTTTTCAAAATATATTCTTTGCTTTTAAAATTTTCGCGATGTGAACATTTCAAACGTGTTTGTAAACATTTACAGAAATGATCTAGCTGTATTGTAAACTGCGAGGACCATGTTTGCCTATGCAAGTATGCTTCAACTAATGTTTAGATATACTGCAGTATATTATTAAGACAAATACATTCATAAATTGTACATTTGTTGTGATTAAACTATAATTTATAGTAATATTTTCCGCTATCAAGTTCTCAAGTTCGCTGCCGCAATCACACTTGGAGTTATCCGCAGGATAAATGGTGGAGATTTATAGAGATAATGTTACCAAATAGTTTGTCTGTAGTACTTTGCGACTTAAATGTCAGTTCGAGACAGGCAAATTAGAAATTCCAGGTCCTTCGCGTCAGGATGACCTATGGGCCTCTCTGTGTATGAGAAGCGCCAAGTGGCTCTAATGATACATAACTAGGTAAAGATTTATTTATCTCGAGGCGGTCCTACTTGTCGTTTGGTTGACACATTTTGCAAAGAGGAGGCGCCCTCATTTTTTGGGTGGGGGGGGGGGGGGGGTAAAACTGTAATTTTGGCATGTTTGATTGATTTACATGTTCAATCTCACGTTAATGAATAGACTAAAACAGCTTCGCAAAAACATTGCGACCTTTTTTTTGTTTGGCCAATATCATTGCATCTCTTAAAACGTTTCATCTGTAAACAGATCTCAATAGGAATTCCGAGTTTCCGTAACCTGGCCCATCTGACCCAATTTGTTTCTGACACCTTATGAATTCGGAACCCTTCACGAATAAAGCACATTTTTATTCCATTAAGTGTGGGGCAGGGAAAAAAGGTGTCAGATGGTTCAGTTTACGGAAACTCCCCAATAGGGGAACTGATTTCCCCCGAAAACATGGCCAGGTGTAAAATAATTGGTACGTTTTGTTAATAAGAGCCAAATTAAAAATGTTTTACTCACTTTATTATCTTTACTCTGATTGCCTCAGATCTGATCACTATTTCTCCGCGGAAATTTTATGACAATTGATTGAGGTCCAACACCGATTTCACGTCTGTATTTTGACGAATATGTTTTTATGATTGTATTATGCAATTTTTACCCGGTGTGAAGCGCTTATAGTCGGCGGGAGCCACAGGCCGGGCTCCATAGACGTCAACCAAATAAAGCATGTGAAACCTAATGTTACGTGAAGAGGTCAACTGAATCGATTGCCCTATTGTTCACCATTGTTCCCAGACTGTGAGGACGCCGGACGATAATTACTTCTACACCGTTCCCTTTTAGACCTTCCCTTTCCCATATTTTTTCTTGTATTTTTTATTTTATATAAATGTAAATTTAGCTGCAATTTATGATGTAAATTAAAAATGAACACGTTTCCTTTTGGTCCTTCCTTTTCTGTTTTAATTTTTGAAATTTATAAATGTCAATTTCAAAATATCGTCCCAATTTTGGTGTTAAACCATTCATTTTAATTAAACAAAGCGTGGAATACAAATTGGCCAAGCAAGGAGGAAATTTAAACTCTGCATGCATGTTTGTTGAAAACGCCAAAAACACATAATGAGAAAGACCAAAAACTTCCCAACATTAAGTTGTCATTGTTAACTATTGACAAGAATGTTTTTTCGGTGCTTCATGTTCGGTAGTCTAGACGGTATCAAAAGGTTCGATGAATTAACGATTGGTCACGATTGGGGGTTACAGATACAACACGAAGTGCCCTCGGGCGTGTTTGTTAAATGTCACATCAATTTTGCTCGGTTCCCATTACCTATTTATCAAACGCAAGCTATAGAGACCATTATGGCACAAAGGAATCTTGTAGCCGATGTGGCATCTATAAATTTAGACTCCATTATCTTAATTCTGTGCAGTGATGTCACAGCCTCGACGCAGCTTCTACGCAACGCGTCTCACTGAACATGCCGTCTTTGTGCGCGTGTTAAAACGCCGCTGCTTTCAAGGGGACGAGAGATTTTCTGAGGATCAAAATTCTCTACACTTTCAACTTGACGGGTTGCAGAACGCCTGCCGAGAACGTTCGAAGGTTTATTGGACATCAAGTAAAAAGAAAAAATAAACAGTTTTGAGAAGGCAAACTCCAGTGCGAAATTCATTTAAAATTACTAAAATTCCAATAACCGTCTTGTTCGCCCTAATGAAAAGTTCCTATTTTCTTGAAAAAAATTAATAAAATGTCACTTAATTTCATTTCCTAAATATCACTGACAATGTATCAACAAAGACTTCAGCAAACAATACTAAAGATTTTTCAACAGTCGGCCAAGTATCCGAGGATAAAACCACTTCAGATTCTTTTCATCTGGAATGCAGGGCCATTGTTATGCCACGCAGTTGAAAATACTTCAGATATTGATCACCTCCCCGATCACTCAATAAGCACAAAATACCTGCCTCATTCTCACATATAAATAAATCTTGAGCTTCTATAGTGTGTGTTCATTAACTTTGGTCGTTTTGTCATTCGAAAAGGGGGAAAAGACGAACAAAATTCAGAAAAAAGGTTATTTGTCAAGCTTTGACTTATTAACAACTTTGTGGACATCCAGAATCCGTACCTTATTGCCGCACTTATTTTTTTTTTGTTAATTTAACCCGTTTCAAAAGAAACGTAATCAATGGTAATTGCAACCGACCTATATTATTTACTTAACAATCACTCAATCCGTATTTCCATATATACAATACATCAAATAACATTAAACATCTATATACATAACAGAAATTGGCATTAAACTGGTACTGGACGCATCACCCCCGAGCCGCGCGGCAAGTGGCTGTAAGCCTGCTAAAACTAAAACGGGAATCCGTCTGCTCATACAGTCCACGGTAGGGTATTTAGCCGGCTGACTATGTTTTTAGTTTGTAGACTATGACCCTCTTTTTTCACATTCATGCGGGGACAATTGAATATTAATTATTAAAGAACAATATACGATGTTTGATTCTAAAAGGAATTTTATTATGGGAATAAAGCCAATTTTGGAAAAACTAAAGATTTGGATGACGTCACGGCATTGATTGTGTTATTATTTTGCTTCGGGGTACCCATTCCGGTAAAAATGACGTCGTATCCCGACATTGGAAAAAAACACCGATTATCGTCATCGTAGGTCGGTTTTTGAATCAGTAGGGAAAAGGTAATTTGTACTGGTTGAACATAATAACCGGTGTCTATTTTGGGAAAAAATAATAGCACTGTGGGCAGAGGGTCATGACAGAACCTTGATTTAACATAGTCGATTTTATATATATCGGTCGCCCCCCGAAGAGCAAACTGATACCTGATACCTGACACGTACCTGGTACCTGACACTTGGACACCACCTATTCATCTCGTTACCGTTGATAACTACAATACGGCAAGCAGCAAGCATTCTGTATCTCCGTTGTCACAGCGTAATTCGATCCAAGATGTGAGACTATACTGGCGGTTCTGTAGTAAAAGACAGTTTCAAATGCTTTGGAGGCGTGTAAAGACATTTTTCAATGCAGTTCAAAGTCATAGTGTGTACTTTTCAAGGAAGTGAATATTCGCAGACTATTCGGCGAATACTGTTGTGAATCTATTTACCGGACAAACTTATGCGGCCGCTATTTAATAGTATATCTATCATATCACATTAGTATTACGGGTTTATCCGTAAAGCTTTATGTAGGATTAAAATCACCCACATCACCCAATCCTCCCTCGCTATGGTAGTGGATAGAGCATGTGATTTATAATGCAGGTATAACCTGTTCGAATCCACATTTCCTTTTTCAAATAAATGTATTGCAGTAGTATTTTAGAGTAGGCAAGGGCTATATGCCGACTGTTGGGCACACAATTCTAAATTGGCGATACTACATGACAATACCACAGGCTTATCATTAAGTCATAAAACCATAGTCGTAACACCACTCAAATTGTAAATTATGCTACAGTCCAGCAATAATAGGCCTACTCAGTGTAATAATCAGTTACATTTGTAAGTTGTGCTTAAATTACTCAACAGATAGGCCCCAGGCCCACGTCAGTTGCCCCTGTTTTCATCGTCACGCTATTAAGTCATATCAATCATGCTTCTGTTTAAATTACCTGTGCATAGCTCAAAACTCCAGAAACTCCCCTGCAAAGTAATCTCTATCAAACATAATCCCCTTGAACATACGCGCCATGGCTACAGAGCTCATACACTCTGTAAGCCATGCTCACCGATACACTCTAATCTCAAAACAGCCCTTATTCAATTATTAATACACCCCAAAAACCATTGCACTCCTGGATTTGTATTATTTAGAAATGGGTCTCATCAGTTGAAAATTTTTGGGTCCCATCTGTTGAGGGAGAACCTGGTTTGACTGGTTAATCCGTATGTATTGGTTTTTTTCGTAGGGTAGGTATGAATATTTAAGTACAGTTAAAATAAGCCTACATGTATAACCGTACATCTACCGCCGAAGTTGTGACACACGAATTTTATATCTGATACAGAGTTGTCGTGAAGCACTGCCATAATATGGTCAAGTTAGGTCAACGATTAGATTATTAGACAGAGATGGATTCCTTCACTGGTTTTAATTGAGTGGGGACGTGGATTGGTACCGCTCTAGGAAAAATTATGGTATACCCACTAATTTCCTGTTCTGGACCACGTCTATCTAACGTTCTTCCACTTAAATTTACCATGAGTCCTATCTTTTCTTTGAAGAGTCATGGAAATGCAGTAGATCTAAATTTGTGTGGAGAACCCACGCGAAGACAAGTGACCCAGTAATACCGGTGCAGACACAGATGGAAAACACTGCAATTGCTTCGGGAACTGTAAAAAAGTCATTTGGCTACCGTGAGGGTCGAGAAGAAGAAAAAAGCGGAAATCCCCTTCTACAAAGAGACGGGATAAGAGTAGGCTTGCCGCATGGTTGGCCCGGAAGAGAGCCGGCATGACTACCAAACCTAAACCAATACTTATGACCCATCTTTTTCACATCATGCGGGGACAATTGGAATATTAATTATTAAAGAACAATTACAATGTTGAATCTTAAAAGGAATTTAATTATGGGAATAACACAATTTTTGGAAAATAAAGATTTGATGACGTCACGGCATTGATGGTTTATTAATTTGCTTCGGGGGACCCATTCAGGTAAAAATGACGTACGTATCCCTACATTGGAAAAAAACAACAACCGATTATCGTCATCTTACGTCGGTTTTTTGATCAGTATGGAAAAGGTACAATTTTGTACTGTTTAGACATAAAACACGGGTGTCTTTTTTGGAAAAAAATAATCGCACTTTGGGCAGAGGGTCCTGTACAGACCTTGATTTAACATAGTCCCGATTTTATATATATCGGTCGCCCCCGAAGAGCAAACTGATACCTGATATCTGACACGTGACCTGGTACCTGACACGTGACACCACCTATCATTCTCGTTACCGTTTTATAACTACAATACGGCAAACAGCAAGCATTCTGTATTCCGTTTGTCCACAAGCGTAATCGATCAGATTGAGACTATACATGCGGTTCTGTATAAAGACTAGTTTCAATGCATTGAAGGCGTAGTAAGACTATTTTCAATGCAGTTCAAGTCCATAGTGTGGTAACTTTTTCATGAAGTGGGACTATTCGCCGACGAGTCCGGCGCCGCGAATACCGGTTGTGAATCTATTTACCGGACAAACTATCGGCCGCTATTTATATAGTATATTATCATAATCACAATAGTATATCGTTTTATTCTCGTAAAGCTATGTAGGATTAAAATCACCCACATCCTCCCTCGCTAGTGTGGTGGATAAGAGCCATTGATTTATATGCGTATCACATGTTCGCATCCAACCATGGCCCTTTTTCAAATAAATGTATTGCAGTATTATTTTTTAGAGTAGGCCAAAAGGCTATATGCACGACTGTCGTGCACCCAATTCTAAATTGGCTATACTATGATAATACCACAGGCTTATCATTAAATAACACCTAGTCGTAACACCACTCAACTTGGTAAATTATGCTACAGCCATGAATAATAGGCCTACGCAGTGGTACGAACATTAACATTTGTAAGGTTGTGGCTTATTAGTTTACTCAACAATAGGCCCCAGGCCCACGTCCGATGCCACTGTTTTTTTCATCGTCACTGCTAGTAAAAGTTTTCACATCATCATGGTCTTCTGTAAATTACCTGTGCATAACTCAAAACTCCATAAACTTCCCTGCAAAAGTAATCTCTATCAACATAATACCCTTGAACATACGCGCCATGGCTACAGAGCGATGCGCTCTGTAGCCATGCGCTACACGATAACACTCTAATATCAAAACAGCCCTATACAATTATTATACAAACCAAATACACCCCCAAACCATTGCCACTCCCTCCTGGATTTGTAATTATTTAGAAATGGGTCTCATCAGTTGAAAATTTGGTCCCATCTGTTCGAGACAGAATGACCCTGTTGGACTGGTTAATAATAATCCGTATGTATTGGTTATTTCGTAGGGTAGGTATGACATATTTAAGTACATTTAAAATAAGCCTACATTGTATACACGTACATCATACCCCGGAAGTTGTGACAAAAAAGACCACGAATTTATTTTATATCTTGATACAGAGTTGTCCGTGAAGCCACTGCCATATGACTGGTCAAGTTAGGTCAACGTGATTATATATTAGACAGAGATTGGATTCCTTCACTGTTTTGATTGAGTGAGGAGGTGGATTGGTACCGGTCTCCGAAAATTATGGATACTCCAATCATTTTCCCTGTTCTTGTATGGCCCACGTCTATCTAAACGTTCGTCAAATCTTAATATTACCAGGAGCCTATCTTTTCTTGTGAAAGAGTCATGGAAGTGCAGTATATCTAAATATTGTGTGGAGAACCCACGCGAAGACAAGTGTACCCAGTAATACCGGTGCAGACAACAGATGGAAACCACTGGGGGGGGGGGGGGGGGGGGGGGCAATTGCTTCGTTAACTGTAAAAAGTAATTTGCTACCGTGAAGGTCGAGAAGAAGAAAAAGAAGCGGAAACCCCCTTCTCCAATAAAACAAAGAGACGGGATAAGAGAAGGCGGCCTGCCGCATTGTTGGCCCGTATAAAGCCGGGGCATGACTACCCAAGCCTAAACCAGCTGATGACACAAAGCCTCGGAGTAACCCATGACAATATGTGCCAGCTCAGGCGTGCAATCTGGACGCGCTACCATAGGGCTGAAAAAGGATGTGGATATGGACCACTAAACTCCTCCTCCGCTATTGAAGAGGCCGATAAGACATCAATCAAGGGCGATACCTGTGATAATGTAACCGATCAACGTGAACCAACGTTTATGTAGTTATTCCACGATGATGATTGTTGGACGATGATGTCGGACTTGTTTACACCCTAACGTTAGACACCATTAAGGTTTGCTTCGGTTCGCGCGAGCTAGAACCCGATCTACTGAACGCTATGCATTAAGTTCTTGCTCCTTTGCCCTTTGCCAAAGTCCTCGATGTAAAGAACTGCACATGAAAATTTGCGATGGTTTTCAAATAGTGAGCAATTTAGGTTCTTGGCGCAAATAGTCCTAGTAGCTGAAAGCGCCTTTACAAACCAACAACAACAACAACATATGAAATGGTCAACGCGGATAGACTTATATAAACTTTTAGTTGACACAAATACTTATCTGCTGAGGCATTCCTAAATGGGTTGTCTTACAAGCTATGTCAGTCGATTGCGCTTATATGAAAAACACGCCGAATTCCCTTGCTCTTTTGGGGTGTTTCCATAAGGTGACACCCCCTTCTTTCTGAACCCTTATGAATTCGGAAACCTTACGAAATAAACCATATAAAGATAAATCCGTGTTGGTTTATTCCGTTAAGGTTTCCGAATTCATAAGGTGTCAGAACGAAGGGTGTCACCTTATGGACACACCCCTTTCTCTGTGTGCAAACTTATCGCCAGATTTTTGGACACCCTCACCTTATTTCAGTGACTGGCATTAGAAGCTAAGTTCAATTGTTATAAATTTTTAAAATACAAAATCAGTGCAATGTTTAAAAAAAGCATAAGAATTATTTGATCGCAATCACTACACTACTAAATTGAAATCGAAAAAGCTGACAAGGAGATGGTAATCCGATTCACAATAAGCTCTTTTATATTGAGTCGTCAGTTGTTTGTTTACCATGAATATTTATCAACAGTTATTTTTTTTCGAAGTGTCCAGAGACCACTTTCGGGAAAAAATAACGGTCTGAAGAATATGCACGGGTTAAATAATGGTCTGTGACCATGCACAGTTGAACAAAAGAAACCCAATGGATAATGATGAAAAGAAATAATAGGTAGATGTATATTTACGGATATAAGTTACGGATTTTGGGTCTGTTAGGTTGTTAGGTCAAAGCTTGCCAAACAAATTTTCCTTCATGACTTTCGTTCGTCTTTCTTCCTTTTCGAATAGATGATGGAACATACGGTCACTATACACACTCAAGAAGCTCAAGATTAATTTATTTTTGAACGAGGTCAAGTATTCGCCGGATTCATAGTCCACCTACAACGGTAAAGAATAGGGCACTTGATTCAGTTGAGGCTCTTTACACAACGTTAGTTTCATGCTTTATCCCGTTGTCGTCCATAGAGCCGGGACTATGGCTCCCGGCGGACTATATCTCCTTTTACACCAGGTCGATTGTTAAAAATCTTTAGCTCCATTGTTTGCTTAAGTGACAGATTTACCAATTGGTCACTTGATATTTGGGAAAAGAAATTAAGGTGACCATTTTATTCATTTTCAAGAAAATGGGCAACTTTTATTAGGCGAAGCAAACGTTATTGGATTTTAGTAATTTTGAGTTAATTTCACACTGGATTTTGTCTTCATTCCCTTGATGTGGTTACGAAAAGACAGTGCAGATAGGCAAGCCCCATCACAGTCTAAAATAGGTTGTTGCCTTTTACATTACCTCTGCATGTGGCAAAACATTTAAATATGGGATGATAAATCGCAACACATTACACTCAAAAGATGCTTATTTCAAACACTCTTGTCCTACATAAAATAAGTTCTCCCATTTCTAGAATATAAGGTCAGTGGCGTTCAGTCAAACAATGGTTATATACTTGGGAAAAATAATAGACTAATGCGGTTTTCTATATATTTATTCTTAAATCTCCCCAAGGGTATAAATAAATGCCTCTCTTTTCAAGCAGGTAAGAGTCTCCGCCACATACGAGTTTACAAACATATACCGAAGGAGTTGTACTAACTTTGCTACAAAGAACAGCAAAATGTTTTTAAAAATTCCCTATATTTTTTAGGGGGAAGACAATGCACCACCTTTGCATAAAGGAGTTATACTTTTATTTTTTATTTTACATTTAAGGCTATTCAGTAGCCTACACTCTAAAATATATTGTTAATTTTCCAGTAATTTACAGGCAGCAATTCTGGCAACAAATTACCGTAAAAATACAGTATAGGCCTACTCTAAAAAATAATTCAATTAAAACACTTAACAATATATAAATTTGGTCAGTTATTAGCGATTGTGATTGTGTAGAGAATAAAAAACATTGACGAACACCCAATTTAAACCAATTTCTTTTCTGTTTGCTTATCCAATAAACCTCCAAACGTTCTCCGTAGGTGTTCAAGTGCAAATTTAGCGAAATTTGTCTCCTGGGAAATTTTGTCGTGTCCTTAAAGTAAAATTTCGAACCTTATCGAGTTGTGAGCAAAACAGAGAAACTTGCTTACGTTTAGATAAGATTTTGATCCTTCCTATACCGTAATCAATAAATCACCAAACTAACCAGTGTGACATGAGATATAGTCATCCGGATTCACAGTCCACCTACAACGGTGAAGACTAGGGCACTCGATTCAGTTAACTCCCGGGGGAGGGGGACTCCCACATTGGAAGTGATACGTATGTTTTTAAGACCCCCTTTTTCAGCACCGTTGTCACCCAAAGACCCCATATTTTTTTTAAAAACTCACCCAAAGACCCCATATTTTTTTAAATGTTACCACTATCACCCAAAGACCTATTTTAGGGGAAAATTTAAAACATTTCGCCCAAAGACCCCTATTTTTTTTTTATTTTTTTTTGAAAATTTGGCAAAAATCTCACCCAAAGATCCCATTTTTGGAAAATTTTGCAAAATTTGTCACTCGGGGCATTTGGCTGTCCCTCACCCAAAGGCCCTTATTTTTTCAGTCCTCTGTCACCGGATGCCCCTGGGTTTGGAAGCACGAGCCTTACACCCATATGTGAGTACCCCCCCCCCCCGGAGTTGACTCTTCACGCAAAATTAGTTTCACGCTTTCCGTTGTCGTCTATGGTACCCGGACTATGGTTCCTGCCGGACTATACTACTTTTACACCGGCTACATGTAACTCACCCATTTCCAACTCACCACTTTTCTGTTTCTAAGCTGGGAGGGGACATTGCCCGATTTTGTCTGAAATGTGGTAAGACGTGTTTTTAGGTTGCAAACCTAATGTCTTGCCTGGTGGTAAGTATATCCGTAATTGTAACTGACCCTTACGACAAATCACGTAATATATAAGCACATATTGGCCATAACTATTTCACGCTGTTTCAACTTAAGGTAGAGAAATAAAAGCGTAAATCAGTATATTAAATTATCTTCACGAGGTAGGAAATATCTAAATATAACAGTGATGGAATCCAGATGTTTACAGTATTGTATAGAAATTGATATAAACATGTCGTGATGTCATCGTTAACTTTTTTATTTTTAGATCGCGCTAGCTGCTGCTTCTTATCGTATCCAAACACAGTGGTTCTTAAATATCATAATGATCCAACCAGAGGTGTGTACAATGTCTGGCTGCTTCACTGAATTCTGCAAGGTTTTTGTCTGTGCATTGTTGCTCCAGCATTGGGCAGACCAAGAGATGTTCCATTGTCTGCGGTGCAGTTCCGCAATCACAGGATCTGCTTCCAGGTAGCCCCACTTCTGCAAGGAAACCTTAGATCGGTCGGTTCTGGTTCTCAATCTGTTGAGACATCGCCATTCAGCCCATGAGGAGTCAGGTCCGGGTGGAAGATGCTCACCAGGTTCAATACCAATAGATGTTACTTAGTTGATAGCAAGTCTTTCTTTCCACAAGGCGACTCTCTTAAACTCCTACTTGGACTTTGCTTAACCTGGCAGCTACGCTCTTGCATGCTCGCTACACTGCGACGGATGTCTGGTGTAGCAATATAAGTTGTCCGTTGGTGTTGGGCGAAGCCATCCTGTGATAAGCCGGCAGGAGGCATTTAATGCTGGATCAAGCCTCTTGAGCTTCCTTGGCCGTGGGTTGATCTTTCCAATACAGGGCAAGCATGCGCTAGCTCAGTCGTAACTTGAAGTTATCTCAAATCGATGATTTTGTTTTAACAACTAATGATTAATATACCTCTTTTTAATATGCAATACCTCTTTAATCATCTTCTTGCAAAGCCATGATAACCCCAGGTGGTACCAGGTGGCAGTTCTGTCATGGGTGTGATAGTGAATTTGTCTGGTCTCAGAGTATCTAGCCAGGCAGTGTTCAATGTCTGTAGAATGTTGAATGGGGAGCTTGAGAGCTTAGCAGCATGCCGACAGAAAGGTCGACGAGAGCGCAGTCTCTCTCTGCCGGGCTGGTGTGATTCTTTGACAATATTATGCAGCAGGTGCTTGTTTTCCAACAGAAACTTGTTCACCAAGGTGTGTTTATGTGTGTGATGTTCTCTCCGAAGCACTGCAGGTGCAATGCCTGAAAGCACTGGTAGAAACTCAGATGGAGTGGGACGTAGGCAGCCAGTAATGGTGCTCATGGTCTCGTTGAGTACTATGTCCAGGCTAGTTTCTTTGTGTGAGAGCCATTGTACCATTTTGGGGCGGCATACTCAGCAGCGCTGTTGATCAAAGCCAGAGCGGTGGTGCGTAGGGTGGGTGTGCTAGTACCCCAGGAAGATCCAGCAAGGCGACACAGGATGTTATTCCTCGAGGATACCTTTGCACTTACTAACTCGAGATGCTGCTGATAAGTAAGCTGCCGGTCAAGCTTCACTCACAGGTAGGTTGGTGTAGGATTGTATGCCAGAGGCCCTCCATTGAGATTGGTTTGAAGCTGGCGAGAGCCCTCTTTGGTGGAGATGGAAGGCAGTAGCGGGGGGAGTCTGGCTTCACTAAAGCTTGAGTCTCCAGGTATGAGATATACTGCAAGTAGGACCAGTCTGATATGACATCTCAACACAGTCGACAATCGACTGCTTTGCATATTCAATGGTCTTGAGGACAAAGCGCGGTTTGCAAGCGTGTATATATGAAATGAATTGTTAATGTTTGTACAAGGTGACGATCGGGGATGGCATGAGAGCTTGAGTGTCAGACCTGATGCCACAAGGTGCCATATGCTGCAGTAAGGTCCACCAAGATGACGCCTGCCTTACCACGCTTTTCAAATCTCTCCTCAATATCATTTGTGAGTTTTACGATCTGATGGACAGTGCTCCGGCCACGGCGAAATCCTGCTTGATCATTGGGCAGATGGGATTCGACGACTGGCTCCAGCCAGGCAAGGATATCAGCCTCTCAAGGAGTTTGAAGGAAACGCACAGTAGTGATATTGGGCGGTAGTTCTTCAGGTTGTCAGCAGGCTTGTTTGGTTTGGGGAGTACGATGATGGTAGCCCCCTCCATATCTTGGGTAAGGACTGGTTGGTGAGGCAACAGGTGTAGAACTCCTGGAGCCATTCAAGCCATCGTGGGCCACAGTGCATCAGGAACTCCGCTGATATGTTATCAGGGACCTGTGCCTTTCCACTCTTTAGTTGACCGATAGCAAAGGTGGTTAGAAAGAAGGGTGTTGAAAGTGACCAGTCCACGCCATGGGCTCGACAAAGTTTGGTGATCCCTTTTTTACCAGAGCGAGTGTGATCCTGATCAATATCCTTGAAACGACCATTTGTGAGGAGTTGCTCAGCAATTGAGGTGACAGACACAGGATATTTCGATGGTTTGGGAACTCTGTCGGTGATGCGGTTTGTAGTCTTCTAGGCCTTGAAGAGAATGAGTGAAATCAATTCCTGGACCGTCTCCTCCAAGCGCCCGCGACGTTTCCTGTCCAAGCAGTTTGTCAGATCTGCAACCGTGGATAGTCGCTTCTTCCCCGGGTTCAGAGTTCAGGAATTGATTGTAAATAACATCACATTCCTCGTCCCAGGATGGGATGTAACTGCGACGACAGCCACGTGGGATGGTCTTCACCAGATTCTCAAACTGGTCCCAGTCTGCCTTGAGGAAGTTCGTTCTACCTTTGTACTTTGTTGATACAGACTTAACAAGGATGGCCTGAGCTTTTAGTGTTAGTCTATGTTGAGACTTCGGAAAACTGTCTGGTTGCTTAGGGCTATACAAGAGTTATACGCCAGAATTGGAAGCCCAGTCCTCTTGGGTGGATCCGTCAGGGTTGGTATTGCTGTGGTTCCAAAATTAATGATTAAGGGAAATGGTATTCGCACAAGTGTCGGTCGTTTCAACAGCAATATGTACCGATGGGGGGCTGCAACCATTTCCAGTCTGCCAATGTGGCTCTCCATCAGAGACTGTGGATCACATTCTCAGTGAGTACCTAGGCTTTCGTCCCCCGGTGGATATAGACTTCTCAAACCCAACCAACTTCTATACATTTCGCTGCTGTCTCATACGCAAGAAGAAGCAATACGGTGTCACTCTTGGCAATTCAAATAAAATCTCCCTTGCCCTATGGTGAAAATACCAAGAGTATAATAATAGATCACCTGTACAACTTGAGCATCCCTGGAATTCAATAATAGGTGGATGTATTGCAGTCATGTCGTCGCCCATTTTTGACTTTTTTGACATTTTGACTTTTTTAGATATTTTGCATATGTACTTATAATGGTATGGTCTATATATGCACAAAGGTACAATCTTGAAAGTGACCTAATTAGTGAGATATTAATTAAGAATTTTGATCATTAAGCTCAAATCTGCATATCGCGATTTCACATACTGTCTTATGTTTCATTTACACGTAATTTCAATACGAGTATAATTAACGCTGTTCGTAAAATAAGCTGTTTACGCTTTTCACATACAGATCTATGTGCGTCGTACTGCCTCGTGCGTGAACATTTCGTGTTTCACATAGATATCTATCTGAACGCATTGAAATATAACGGTGAAATTAGCGACGTATGGTAAAATACGACTTTTTTGCGTTTCACATACAGACTTATGACTTTGTAGCTTTATGTCAGGAATATAATTGCACTTTCAAAACTCAGCAAGGTTAAACTTAAACTTCAGAATGTTTTCTTTTTAATGCAAAATTAAAAAGTAAATTGTAATGTTTAATTCCATAGTACAAACATGAAATCTCCCGGTAGAATTTCAATGGCGATTTTCTCGAAAACAGCATTTCGTCAGATAAGACAGTATGTGATGTGGGCGACGATGTAATGTGGCTCCCTTGCCCTACAGCATGGCTGCCTAATGCATAGGGTCTATACAATATCAATGGTCTGTGAGCTGATGACTGCATGCTTTTTCAAGTTTGATAAAATGCTGCTAGTAATGTCAGCATCCTTTGCTGTCCGTGGCAGAGAAGTTTTTTTTTTGCTCTTATCCACAAGTCATTGGTAATGGCTTGTGGTGGTGTCAGGATTTTATTTTCACTAGAGTGTGCTGATCCGGGGCCCGCGTGTATCCATGATACGGACGCTCCTAACAGGGCCCGCTATTTGAAGCTGGGGCGGATTGGGAACAGTCAGGGGTTTGCACCCTACTCTTATTCGACACTGACTGCGATGTACATGTACAGTTGTGACTCTCTGTGCACGGGACCGACGGCTTAACGTCCCCTCCGAAGGACGGGATGCTTTCATGATCCATTTGCCCAATTCCAAGTGAACCATGGAGGAGAGCGGTATTCTGTATTTAATCAATAGCTGGCATACAGATCAAATCCAGAATTGATAGTACCCGAATAAGTCCCAGCAAGTGCCACGACCCCACCGGGATTCGAACCCGGGAATTTTGATGGTAAATTGCGCTAGGCCACGCTCTCCCAGAGAAGTGAAGCTTACAAGGAAAATAAGTTACTCCGCCCTTTTTGTACAAAATGTAAACACCCATCACTGCCCATTGTTTTCAAATTTGTGGAAGAGATTTCAGTAAGGGTCCTTTTCGTTATTTCTGAATATTTTTCTATGCCATTGTGTCCCTTTAACGACGAGATCTATAGACCTGCAGTTCATTACCAAATTCCATACAATTATGGTCCATTGAACACCCAATTATCTCCCTGTTGTCACAGTACAGCGAAATAACGGAATAAGGCAAAATGGGTGGAGATTTAAAAGAAACGGTCCCGCCAAAATAAATACCGCAAAACTCATTTTCTGCCATGGTAATGACCATTAAGGGCATCGTTGAGATCAGTGCGTCATGTCGGTCAATCCGCAATGATCTTCCGTGAAAAATGTTGTTGGGAGGGTCTTCAATGTCCAAAAATGATTAATTGTTCCAAATGGCTCTAGATCTGGGAAAATACGCCACTGAAATGTAACTTTCTATCGATAGCACTAGGATGATCTCATAGTTTATGTAAGATCGGTGCATGGGTTATGGGATCGGATACCAAAATTTTCTCTGAAAAAACTTCTGTCAGATACTTTTATGGCCACAAAAAATTCCACCACCAAATGGCAATTATGACCTAACTTGAAACAAATTGCCTTTAAACATTACTTTCTACCATGTTACTGACCCGGGTTACTGACACCAGAGGTTTCATATCGTCGAGATCGATCGGCCGTCTCGCGGCAATAACAGTATTATTATACCTCATGAAATATTCATGAACACAACCATGCTACTTCATTGGGGATCATGATTACAAGTGATATGCCATGATAGTATACAAATATGAACTATCATGAGGGAAATGGCGCAAATAACTCACGAGTGAAATTGTGGGAACTAGTCTTCAATATTTTATGTCACGTAATAGAGTCTCCATCAATCAAATGACAGATATATTTTATGGGTTATATAGATTTCGAATGTTGCCATAACAAACTCATACCCAGCGTCACAGTGAGTGTAAGCCATACGGACTATCACCAGGGTGATAGGCCCGTAGCCCGTACCTCGGGAAAATGTTTACCCTATTTATGCTGTGCATGATACGTAAGAATATAGGAGTCATGTCCATACTTGCACTATGCACGGTGTTTCACAGGATATTCTGTACGAAGTAACAAGTGCCATATCTAGTTTTGTCACTGTGACCCAAACACGAACGTTTTCAGTTTTCATGTATTTAGACTCTTATTTAGGGACCGTACCATAAATCCGTCCGGGGGGCAGGGATTAGAGGAGGGGAAAGCGTACACATTTGGGAAAGGCAGAAGTGCAGATACAATGCGCGCTTTTTTGCATGGGTTGATTAGAAATATTCATTGAATTCTTTTAATACTAATATTCCCATATTCTATTTTGTTTAAATATTCGGAATATTTGTAATTTTGGAAGGGAGTTGGTGTTACTTTTGGCCACGCCATTAAAAACAATAGCTCAAGTTTTACTGAGCGGGATATTGCACAGTTTTAATTTGGCAGTTCGCGCTCAGGCAATAGTGCACATGCATGTTTTGTTTATTTTAAAAAAAAAAAAAAAAAAAACAAATGGCAATTATGACCTAACTTTGAAACAAATTGCCTTTAAACATTACTTTCTACCATGTTACTGACCCGGGTTACTGACACCAGAATGGTTTCATATCGTCGAGATCGATCTGCCGTCTCGCGGCAATCAATCAGTATTAGTATACCTCATGAATATTCATGAACACAACCATGCTACTTCATTGGCTGATCCTGATTACAAGTGCTATTTCCCTGATAGTATACAAATATTGACTGCTCATGAGGGAAATGGCGCAAAATAACTACCCGAGTGAAATTTTGGGGAACTATAGTCTCAAATATTTTATGTCACGTGATAGAGTGTCCACCAATCAAATGACAGATATATTTTTATGTGTTATATAATTCGAACTGTTTCCATACAACCTCATACCCAGAGTCACAGTGAGTGTAATGGCTACGGACTATCACCCAGGGTGATAGCCCCGTAGCCAGTACCTCGGGAAAATAGTTTGCCCTATCATGCTGTGCATGATACGTAAGAATATAGAGTCATGTCCATATCTTGCACTATGCACGCGTGTTTCACAGGATATTCTGTACGGAAGTCAACAAGTGCATATCTATTTTTGTCACTGTGACCCAAACACGAACGTTTTCAGTTTTCATGTATTTAGAATCTTATTTAGGGACCGTACCATAAATCCGTCTCGCGCGGGAGAGTGATTAGGAGGGGAAAGCGTACACATTTGGGAAAGGCAAAAGTGAAGATACAATGCGCGCTTTTTGCATTGATTGATTAGAAATATCTCATTGAATTCTTTTAATACTAACTTAATTCCCATATCTATTTTTTTTAAATATTCGGAATATTTGTAATTTTGGAAGGGGGTTGGTGTTACTTTTGGCACGCCATTAAAAACAATAGCTCAAGTTTTACTGAGGCGGGATATTGCACAGTTTTAATTTGGCAGTTCGCGCTCAGGCAATAGTGCACATGCATGTTTTGTTTATTTTGGGCATGTTGAGCTGCAAGAATTTCACTTCCTAATTTTTTTGCCGAGTTTTAAAGGAATTCAACAAAATTGCGTGGGGTTTCTCACATCGCCAGTATATCTACATAGACATATAGTTCAGAAGCAGTGCGAATGCTGCAAAAGAAAATGCTGGTTTAAACCTTCCAAGAAATTTCAAATCCTAATGCAGAATGCAAAAGTGTATGCAGATTATCAGTTAAATACAGCCGCGGTTACCATATTATCAATATCTATACTGGAAAAATGTTGTCATGGTACCATATTAAAGGCATGTCTTGGCAATAGACATGTCTTCGACAATAGAAATAAAAGAATTAGAAACGAAACGCACTTCAAGGAACGAAGACTTGTTCTCTACCGTGTCATGTCTCAAACCTGACTCCAAAAGACACGTCTTCTTGCAAATCTGAAGTGTCGTGCAGGAAAACATGACTTCTGTTTGAGTGTCTCGCGACATTTGGACATGTTTTGCATAAAGACGTGACGATGCGTCCAACTAGAGACGTGTCTCAACTCTCAAAATTGGCTTACATGAAGTGCTTATATTGTCAAGACATAATTTTTGGGCGATCGCTTTATTCGCTTGGGGTTTGACCTACTTTTCAAATATCAGTGTTGTAGAAAATATTCATGCCGTTTCTACACGTGTGATAGCTTATGAAATTTTTCGTCATATGGATATGTACTTAATAATAAGATCGACCTAGCGAAAACCTGAATGTACATTTACAAAAAGATATCAATGTTAAAAAGAGTAGAAATACAAGGCGATATTAGCGAATGTTGGAGAAAAGAATTGTTAGTAAGTGGTTTGCCGGTTCAGTTTCCTTTATCGTTATCGTTAGTAAATGTTCGTGGCACCACATTCTGCATGTCATGTGCGATATATGAAACAAATTGAATATATACTGTTAAAAAAATTTCCTAAATTGAAGGGGAAATTTCGGGCAGAGCAGTATTTCCAGACTTTTTAGGGTAAATTTACCAGAAATTCTGTCAATTAATGGAACATTGACAGTAATTTTACAGACATTTGTTCTATAGTAGGAAAAAAAAAAATATGTATTTTACAGAATTTTTCAGTCATTTAAAATTACGGAACCAAGAAACAAAAAAGGCCGGAAAATATGCTACCAGAAATTTTGAAATATTTCCGGTTAAATTAAATTTTTTATAAAAAAATATTTTTGTTTTTATTGTTATTTTGTTTTTCTCCAAGATTTTCGTAAATTTACGGGAAATATGTTTCTTAATACGGAAATTTTTAACAGTGATTGCGAGGGCGTAATGTATCTCGCGTTGACGACAGGGGCGGCAAGAAATCCAATTTTAGAGTCGCTCGTGTTTTAACAGTAAAGACGAAAATCTTGACCGAAAACTCCCACTCCTGTAAACTTTCGAGGCTATAGGGCCTAACCATAGGTCTTCGACCCCCGAATGGCAATCACCTACATAACTCTACTATAGCGCGATAAATGTGAAAATAACCCCACCATGACCGAGACGAATTTGTTCGACATTCAGATGATGGGCCATGGGGAGACCAAATAAATTGATTTTGACGAAAATGTATGAAAATAAAATTTTATTGATCAAATGTTTAATATAATCGACCAAAGACGAAATCGTTTTAAACAAACGCACATTTCCGTTTTCTCTGGACGAAAAATAACTTAACAAGATATGAAATATATTGAAAAATGTTATAAAACTAACTAGGAAACCTATACCTTCACATACCACATCGATTTTTCCTCTTGACTTTCCTTTTTAAAGGAATTTTTATTACAGTGTACAGTGATCTTCAGCGTGAGTTTGGTTTGAAATTTGATAACGAAAAATTGATATTGATTTACGCAATTTATTTAAATGCATTGCACCTGATGTTCAATCCAAGTCATATCAGTAACCAAGAGAGATAGACTAACAGGTGTTATAATATGATAAAAAAATGTGTCTTGTAAAATTATATTTCTTCTTGATAAGGGGAATTTTTGGTGCAATTGAAACGGAGTCAGAAGCGTGAAAAACATGCACATGTCGTCCAGGCAAGAATTATATCCCTATGTAACCTACTACACTCAAAATTGTACAACGGATAATGTACAATTGGTTGACCCATTTGTTTTACTCTAATGCTACTCTGAAGTCAAAGAAAATTGAATAGATCTGTTTACAAACACTGCTTATATTACATTATATATCTCATAAAACGGCCATAGGTGTTAATTGCATTATGGGAAAATGCTTGTAAATTGTTAGCAGACAATTTTCAGCTCTTTATACAAATACTATAATATGTGTTTGAATTTTTGGGACAACTATGTGTTAGTGTCCCTAATACATAGTTGTCCCGAAAATACAAGCACATGCATGGCATACACGGTTTATATGTATCTGTATAAGAACTGAAAAGTATGCGCCTTCAGCTTTGCCCCAAATGGCCCCAAGGGTCATTTTATAAAACATATATATGACTTATTCGCAGTTTACAAAACAAAATTTATTCAAAGTTATTTTGGCAACATATATAATCAGTAGAGTTCAACAATGGTTCAATCATTTTTTGTACACAACTACATTATCCGTTGTAAAATTGAGAGTGTATACGTTGTTTTGTTTCTATGATGAAAACTCTGTCTCATGTTATTAGGACAAAAAGTAATAAACACTAAATAACAGACCAAGAAAAACAAACAAATTGAGACACAAGCTTGAATAATAAAGACCCAAAATAATATAGATACTTAAGTAATGAGACACAAAATAATCGATAATTTCGATAAACTTATGGATTATCAATTTTGACAACTTATATTTATGAACGATAATTTAAAAAAAAAAGCAAACAAATGTACAAAAAACAAAGGAATGTTAAGTGATAGACTCAATCTCTCGATACGATACCGCTGGTTTTTAAACTTGTTTGCCAATCTATAACTGGTTTGTCAAATTTGAGAACCTATTGGAGTTTATCGAATTGATAAACTGGGTTTTTATTTGAACCTTATATTTAAAATGCATGATTAATCCAGTTTATCGACTGATATAGTGGGTATTTTCAGCGACTATCAAAGAAATTCAGGATTGTAACTTTAAACAAAGAGATGTTATCAATAGGATACCTATAACATAAATCAATGCCAAAGTATCCTCATTGGGTGTTTCGTAATGAAAACTATAGGGGTTGCAACAACCCCAAGGTTGCATGTTAGAGAAAATACAGGTGTTATAGGGGTTAACCATTTGATAATTTGGATGTGTTTTCTATGCATGTATAATTTGATAAAGAAGGCGTCGATGTGCGTTGTAAGCATTTAAACCAATCATCATTTCTTGGTTCTTTCAACTACTACTTTAAACATTTAACATTTTTCTTCGAATCAATGGCTTGTGGCTAGTCACAATATGTAGTCATCTTCACTAATCACGCGCATATGGAAATTAAGGTTTTCGAACCACAGGGCATTCACTTCACCAAAATGTATCTGCGAATCCCATCCCTCCCCGGGGGAGCCGGTATTGCGGTATGTCGTACCGACTGCCTTTCAAAAAATCCTATTTTGCTCGGTTGTTTTTACGTAGATCCCATGTTTTAAATCGCTGTCACCGAAAGACCTCCACTTAAGTATGCCCTCAACGTCCAAACTCAATGAATTTTGGGAAAAGTCAAACTACCAAGATTTAAATTTTAGTCTAGTTTTAATATGGGGAATTTTGATGTTCATGCGTCGAAACCGGTCCCTGATTGAAGAGAAAAACTACTAAAAAACCCTAGTTTAACCAATTCTCACCGAAAGTCCCAACTTTTACATTATCGAAGAACTAAAACAGGTCAAAATTAATAAGGCTCCCTCCCCCTTGTAAATGTAAAATATACACTTCAATGTTATACATTCAATGTGCAAAAAAAAAATCACACAAAAGTTAACCTTCTCCCTGAAATGAAGTAATTTATTAAATTTGATGACGAATTAAAAATGACACTTTCGTGCATTGGGATTTTACAATAGAGAAAATCCCAATGCACGAAAATGTCATTTTAAATTCGTCATCAAATTTAATAAATGACGTCATTTCAGGGAGAAGATTAGAAAAAAAAAAAAAAAAAAAACAACCTAATAAGGACAGAATCGGAAATTTTAGTCATTACTGTCCGTTCGGACACTTACTACAACACGTAATTGAATGGGTGATCGTATCTTGGAACACTGCCGTTTTCTTCCTTTTCTGTAAATTATTCAGTTGGAAAGGGTAACTTATGAGAATTCTACAGACTTATCCTTCACTTTGAAGCTATTCCTGCAAATTTCAAATATTTTTCAAATGTAAAATATACACTTCAATGTTATACATTCAATGTGCAAAAAAAAAATCACACAAAAGTTAACCTTCTCCCTGAAATGAAGTAATTTATTAAATTTGATGACGAATTAAAAATGACACTTTCGTGCATTGGGATTTTACAATAGAGAAAATCCCGGAGAGAAGTACCAACATGACTAGTACAACACAGGAATACCACAGACACTTGATTTTGGTACCAATGGATAATGGTCATCTTCTTTCCATTGCTACCAAAATGAGTACCAAAATGAGTACCAACATGCCTAGAATTACCTCAGAATGACGTTATAAAGTTCACATGTCAGCAAAACTGTCAATTTCCATAGTACACAGTGCACACCATTATGTTCCCGTATTCTACAAGCTTCTACACTGTGTATGGAAATTGGCAGTTTTGCTAACATGTGAACTTTATAACGTCATTCTGACGTAATTCTAGGCATATTGGTACTCATTTTGGTAGCCATGGAAAGCAGATGACGATAGCTATCCATTGGCGCCAAAATCAAGTGTCTGTGGTATTCCTGTGTTGTACTATACATGTAGGTACTTCTCTCCGGGATTTTCTCTATTGTAAAATCCCAATGCACGAAAATGTCATTTTAAATTCGTCATCAAATTTAATAAATGACGTCATTTCAGGGAGAAGATTAGCTGTTATATGATTTTTTTCACATTAAATGTGTAACATTGCAGTGTACATTTCACAATTTTGTAACAGGTTAAAGAGCCTAACTTTTCCAGAAAAATGTACCTTTGTCAGGAGGGGACTTATTAATTTTGACCTGTATAGTATTTAGATGCAGTGGAACTCTCAAATTGGTTCTAAAAGGTTCCTCTAGCGCCAAAGAACCTTTTTATCCTTTACAGAATCATTTCAGGCTTTACTTTCTTTAAAGATCCTCTTCATAATACTCAAATGGTTTTAAACTATTTTGTAACGGTTCTGTAAAGCTCAAAATGGTTATTCAGAGAATGAAAAGGGTTGGGGTTCACAGAACTAATTTGATTCCTGTAGAATCATTTTAAGGAAGGGTTCTATATAGAGGGCAAAGGGGGTTCTCGGTTGACTCTTATTTCTATAGAGGGTAGACGGTATAGACCTCATTTTCGAAAGTCTGGTGTAAGCACCCCCGGGTAAGCACTCATATCAAGTTTATTAACCCCACCCCATCATGAATGATACAGTAGCTGGTAAATGTTATAGTATAGACCAGAGGGTGTTTTGAATCCCAATCCCATGATGCGTAGCAATGTGCTTATACCGTACTGTGCTAACACATGTCAGTACTTAAGGGTAAAAAGTGTTCCAAAAGTTTAAGAACCACAAGACATTTCATAATCATGCAAAAAATCCCTAAGTACTAACGCTTTGTGGGCTAAAATGAGCGTTAAAGTCAGAGTTTTTATAAGAATATGATTTTTATGTGATCACATGACCCTAGTGGAGGTGAAATTTCCACAAACTGGTGCATTATGGGATTGACTCAAAACTCCCTCTGAGTATAGACTAAGTTTCGTCTTTCCCTGATAGTTGCGGTCATGACAGGAAACGATAAATTGGCTAACAATGAGAATTCACACAGTCAGCCATTTATTAAACGGTTTGACATTGAACCTGAAATTTAATTGCAAGAACAGGAATCGCCCGTGAAGTTTATGTAAACATCAATGTGCACAGCACATGATTTCATGAATGAACAAGAATTTATCATCGTAATAGATGATTGAGTTGAAATAAGATGACGACGACGACGACGTGAGGACGAGGAGGAGGAGGGAGGATAGGAGGAAGAGGAGGATTGAAGAGGAGGAGAGGAAAGGAGGAAAGAGGAGGAGGAAGAGAGGAGGAAGAAAGGAGGAAGAGGAAGACGAAGGAGGACGAGGAAGAGGAGGAGGAGAGGAGGAGAGAAGAAGAGGAAGAGGAGGAGGAAGAGGAGGCGGAAGAGGAGAAAAGAAGAGGAAGAGGAGGAGAAGAAGAGGAAGAGACGACGACGATGATGACGACGATGCACTCAATAATCAACAAGGCGGGTCTCGTACCACGTGTCTTGCCTTTAATCGCGATCAGAAAAAAGTTTAACTTTTGCAATTGTACAACTTCAGAAAGTGGGGATGACAAATGCCCCTTCTTAAATTATCTACATACATTTGACCTCAATATGAGTTACACCCTATGTGGGCCTTGGGTCAGTGATTAGGCCTATACTGAACAGTTTGGTAATCGCGACCTGCCCACGTGATCTCTCATCACATTCAGTGAACACCACATACGACCTTGGGCCAGTGGTTCTTCTCACCAAGTTGACTGCAATTTGCAAAGCTTTTGGCAGGAGATAACCAAACTCCAAACTTTTAATCAAAATAACCGGCATCATACATAAAATCCATAATGATTTACATAAGAAATAGTGATTTCTTAGTATTGCTCTGGGCAAGTTAGGGGCAATTAGGCAAACTTATCTTTAGGCCTACCTGGCAATGTGTGTAGCACACGTAAGGCGAAGATGAAGATGAAGGTGAAGATGAAGATGAGGTGAAGATGAAGGTGAAGATGAAGGTGAAGGTGAAGATGAAGATGAGGTGAAGATGAAGGTGAAGATGAAGGTGAAGATGAAGATGAGGTGAAGATGAAGATGAAGGTGAAGATGAAGGTGAAGATGAAGGTGGAGATGAAGGTGAAGATGAAGGTGAAGATGAAGGTGAAGGTGAAGATGAAGGTGAAGGTGAAGGTGAAGATGAAGATGAAGGTGAAGGTGAAGATGAAGGTTAAGGAGAAGATGAAGGTGAAGGTGAAGATGAAGATGAAGGTGAAGGTGAAGATGAAGGTGAAGGTGAAGATGAAGGTGAAGATGAAGGTGAAGGAGAAGATGAAGTTAAGGAGAAGATGAAGGTGAAGATGAAGGTGAAGATGAAGGTGAAGATGAAGGTGGAGATGAAGGTGAAGGTGAAGGTGAAGATGAAGCTGTAGATGAGGATGAAGGTCAATATGAAGGTGAAGATGAAGGTGAAGATGAAGGTCAATATGAAGGTGAAGGTGAAGATGAAGGTGAAGGTGAGATGAAGATGAAGGTGAAGATGAAGATGAAGGTGAAGGAGAAGATGAAGGTGAAGGTGAAGATGAAGTTGAAGGTGGAGATGAAGGTGAAGGTGAAGATGAAGGTGGAGATGAAGGTGAAGGAGAAGATGAAGTTAAGGAGAAGATGAAGTTAAGGAGAAGATGAAGGTGAAGATGAAGGTGAAGATGAAGGTGGAGATGAAGGTGAAGGTGAAGATGAAGCTGTAGATGAGGATGAAGGTCAAGATGAAGGTGAAGATGAAGGTCAATATGAGGTGAAGGTGAAAGTGAAGGTGAAGATGAAGGTGAAGGTGAAGATGAAGGTTAAGGAGAAGATGAAGGTGAAGGTGAAGATGAAGGTGAATATGAAGGTGAAGGTGAAGATGAAGGTGAAGGAGAAGATGAAGGTGAAGATGAAGATGAGGTGAAGATGAAGATGAGGTGAAGATGAAGGTGGAGATGAAGATGAAGGGGAAGCTGAAGCTGTAGATGAGGATGAAGGTCAAGATGAAGGTGAAGATGAAGGTCAATATGAAGGTGAAGATGAAGATGAAGGTGAGGTGAAGATGAAGATGAAGGTGGAGATGAAGGTGAAGGTGAAGATGAAGGTGAAGGTGAAGGTGAAAGTGAAGGTGAAGATGAAGATGAAGGTGAAGGTGAGATGAAGATGAAGGTGAAGGTGAAGATGAAGGTGAAGATGAAGATGAAGGTGAAGATGAAGATGAAGGTGAAGGTGAAGATGAAGATGAAGGTGAGATGAAGATGAAGTTGATGGTGACAGTGGTGCCTTGTGGTGGTGGTGATTATTGTGGTGGTTACAATGATAATTGGAATCATTTCTGACTTTAATGCTCAATAATCAACAAAATAGATCTTTACTCATGGCAATGTAGCACATGTCAGGTTGACATAAAAAATGCAATTGGTAAGTAAATTGTCGTGCGAGAAAAGCTCGTGCGCGGAGTGCCCATCTTTCTTTCCTTAGCGTTGGGCCAGACTCCTTTGTATTTTTTTTTTTTTTTTTTGCTGTGAAGGATTCGCCACTCCTCCCGCACAGCGAGTCTGTTACGTTCCCAGGATTGAAGAATGCTGGTACCCATTTATACACCTGGTGAATAGGAGTATCATTGGCCAAACGAGTCATAACTAGTCAAATTTCCGCTCGCAGAAATTAATTTCAGCGAGCTGAAATTCAGAATTTCAGCGAGCAGAAATTTATCCAATCACATTATGATACTGGCGGCACTGACCAATCAATAACGTTTTTTCAGCGAGCAGAAATGTTTGAAATAATTTCAGCTCGCTGAATGGACCTCGCCGAAATGGAATTTCGGCTCGTCGAAATTCAACAACTGGCCAGCCCGTTCATAAGGACTGGAATTTCTGCTCGCCAAAATTAAAATGCAATGAATTTCTGCTCGCCGAAATAAATTAATGTTGGCGAGCCGAAATTCATTTCAGCGAGCAGAACTTCATTGCTTTTCATTGGCTGGAAATTTTCAGCTCGCTGAAAAAACGTTTTCCTATTGGCTGTAATTCAGCGAGCTGAAATTAATTTTGGCGAGCCGAAATTCATTTCGGCGAGCAGAAATTACTTTTGGCGAGCCGAAATTCATTTCGGCGAGCCGAAATTCATTCGGCGAGCAGAAATTCATTGCTTTTCATTGGCTGGAATTTCAGCTCGCTGAAAAAAACGTCTTCCTATTGGCTGGAATTTCAGCGAGCAGAAATTACTTTTGGCGAGCCGAAATTCATTTCGGCGAGCAGAAATTCATTCGGCGAGCAGAAATTCATTGCTTTTCATTGGCTGGAATTTCAGCTCGCTGAAAAAAACGTCTTCCTATTGGCTGTAATTTCAGCGAGCTGAAATTAATTTGGCGAGCCGAAATTCATTTCGGCGAGCAAATTCATTGCTTTTCATTGGCTGGAATTTCAGCTCGCTGAAAAAACGTTTTCCTATTGGCTGTAATTCAGCGAGCAGAAATTACTTTTGGCGAGCCGAAATTCATTTCAGCGAGCAGAACTTCATTGCTTTTCATTGGCTGGAATTTCAGCTCGCTGAAAAAAACTCCTTCCTATTGGCTGTAATTTCAGCGAGCAGAAATTACTTTTGGCGAGCCGAAATTCATTTCGGCGAGCAGAAATTCATTGCTTTTCATTGGCTGGAATTTCAGCTCGCTGAAAAAAACGTCTTCCTATTGGCTGGAATTCAGCGAGCAGAAATTAATTTGGCGAGCCGAAATTCATTTCGGCGAGCAGAAGAAATTCATTCGGCGAGCAGAAATTCATTGCTTTTCATTGGCTGGAATTTAAGCTCGCTGAAAAAAACTCCTTCCTATTGGCTGTAATTCAGCGAGCTGAAATTAATTTGGCGAGCCGAAATTCATTTCGGCGAGCAGAAATTCATTGCTTTTCATTGGCTGGAATTCAGCTCGCTGAAAAAACGTTTTCCTATTGGCTGTAATTTCAGCGAGCAGAAATTAATTTTGGCGAGCCGAAATTCATTTCGGCGAGCAGAAATCATTGCTTTTCATTGGCTGGAATTTCAGCTCGCTGAAAAAAACGTCTTCCTATTGGCTGTAATTTCACCGAGCAGAAATTAATTTTGGCGAGCCGAAATTCATTTCGGCGAGCAGAAATTCATTGCTTTTCATTGGCTGGATTTTTCCTCTCCTGAAAAAAAACGTCTTCCTATTGGCTGGAATTCAGCTCGCTGAAAAAAAAAACGTCTTCCTATTGGCTGGAATTTCAGCGAGCAGAAATTAATTTTGGCGAGCCGAAATTCATTTCGGCGAGCCGAAATTCATTTCAGCGAGCAGAACTTCATTGCTTTTCATTGGCTGGAATTTCAGCTCGCTGAAAAAAAAAACGTCTTCCTATTGGCTGTAATTCAGCGAGCTGAAATTAATTTTGGCGAGCCGAAATTCATTTCGGCGAGCAGAAATTCATTGCTTTTCATTGGCTGGAATTTCAGCTCGCTGAAAAAACGTTTTCCTATTGGCTGTAATTTCAGCGAGCAGAAATTACTTTTGGCGAGCCGAAATTCATTTCGGCGAGCAGAAATTCATTGCTTTTCATTGGCTGGAATTCAGCTCGCTGAAAAAACGTCTTCCTATTGGCTGGAATTTCAGCGAGCAGAAATTAATTTGGCGAGCCGAAATTCATTCGGCGAGCAGAAATTCATTGCTTTTCATTGGCTGGAATTTCAGCTCGCTGAAAAAACGTCTTCCTATTGGCTGGAATTTCAGCTCGCTGAAAAAACGTCTTCCTATTGGCTGTTAATTTCAGCGAGCTGAAATTAATTTTGGCGAGCCGAAATTCATTAAGGCGAGCCGAAATTCATTGCTTTTCAGTGGCTGGAAATTTTCAGCTCGCTGAAAAAAATTGTCTTCCTATTGGCTGTAATTCAGCGAGCTGAAATTCATTTCGGCGAGCTGAAATGCATTACTTATGAACGAGTTGGCCAGGTTAATTTGCCTCGCATTAAAAAAAGATTCCTGATTGGTTGTAATTTCAGCGAGCCGAAAGGAATTTTGCTCGCAAGAAGAAATAATTTGGGCAAGGGAAATTAGTCAAACGATTTCAGCTCGCCAAAAAAAGGCCCTTTCATTGGTTAAAACAACAAAAACGGCTCGACTTAATTTTGACTGGATAGAATTTCAGCTCGTGGAAATTAATTCTGCGAGCAGAAATTGAGCTAGTTATGGATCGTTTGGCCCAATGATAGAGGAGTAATTGAGGTAAAGCGTCTTGCTCAAGGGCGCAACACGTTGGCCGCAGTGGGACTCGCACCCACAACCTTTGGAGTGCGGGGCGAATGCTCAATCACTGGAACCACACGTGCCCTAATTTGCGCTACTAGTCGGAGTACCACTTTTGGGCCACCCAGAGTAACTGCAGAGTACGAAACAACAGGCTGGCGGGTAACTTACTGTGTAGTAAAGTTACTCCGATTTGGAAAGTAACAAAGTGTATGTTGTAAGATACTTTTCAACTTATTAAATTTGTAGCTTACTCATCATTACTCCGGTTTGGCAACGCGAGCCACTATCGAATAATTAATCGGCAAAATTGCAAGAACTTTAATATTCTGTATGTGCTTGATTCAAATAAGGGAATTAAAAGCACATGAGAACAAAATAGATGCGAAGTGTATATTGTAATTACGCCAATATGACAATTCCCGGTAATCTATAGTCGGCTGTATTATAAATATTACTTACCACACGACAAACAAAATATAACCGAATGTACATAATGCGAGGAGTTTCGGTTTACCAAAACAAATTCCAACTGTATTTTAGGATTGGTAGAGATATATTTACACCAATTACTTCGTTAACTAGGAGTTGTCCTTTTGAGGTTGATATCCAGTTTCGTCTGAAATTTTCGAGCGATTTCACCTATACCAACATATAGCCCTTGGTCTGAAGTTTCAAAATCGGTATTAATTTTCACACTTGTTGCCATGGAAACAACACTGGGTCTCTGAATGGCTATTTGAACGAATCTAACTTGCATACCGCATGACGTATGTCAATGACGTCTGGGGAGGAAAAGGTCCTCTGAGACATACCGAAGACAACCATGTTCTCGGATTTTTTTATCACTGGTTGCCAGCAACCGAGAACCAACAAATAAGCAATTTTCATTGAGTCACTGAAAAAAAAGCGAAGACGACTTTTTAAAATAAAATTAAGAAAGTAAAACTAAATACGTTTTTTTAACAATTCAGTGAGTTTAATATTTGCGCCAAGATTCAATCTCATCCGATTTTCGTTTTCTAGTTACATTTGTTTGGAAAATTGCTATTTTGCTGGCTTTGATGAACAGAGAGGTCATTAAATATTGTGTTACATTAAGGGCGATTTTTGTACAAATGTGTCGGGATCCCGACATTTAGTACGTTAAGAAATAGTTTAAAATGACAGTTTTAAATTAACTTCAACACTTGCAAAACGCCGTTGTTGAATAGGCAAACCCCAGGTCGGTATTAAGCTTGTCATGTTACTTTCTGTGTTTAAAGTTGTTAGGATTTAATTAACACCGTTGGTGTTGCGCCAAACATTTGTTTATGCATTTTGGTGGTCTGTTTATGTAATGCTGGAAGTAAGCAGCTTAGAGAACAACAACAACAGCAACAATTTTCTACTAACATGTTAGATGTTACCAGCGATAACAGTTACACCAACCTTTTGTGGTTAATTAACACCAAAGAGGTGGTGGTCTCCCGGGGCTACCAGGAGGGGTGGTTAAATTAACACCAGTGCTGCCAAATTTAAAACACCAAGGTGTTAATGTAACCAGTGTGGTCAATACCACCATTGATGGTGTTAAAATACATAATTAACACCGACAATGTGGTGTAAGATTAACACCAAGAAGTGTTATGTCATATATTGTAACACTAAAATTATGTCATATAACACAAATGTGGGTGTAAGTTTAACACCATAGTGTGGGTCCTCTCCAAACACGGCTTGGTGTTACAAATCACCACCCTCGGTGTTATCTAACACCGATGTTTTATGAGTGAACAAGATTTAACCCTCGTTTTAACATAAGGGGGTTCCCTAGTGAATTTTTCCTCCGGTGCGCTAAAATGCCAAAAGTTTTGGTAAAAAGCGTCCAGGTAACCTTTTTTCCTTATCCATTCCGGTCATTTTAGCGAAAAAAATGTGGAGGTAGAACCTTCACCGGGGTTAACCGAAGGGTGCGGGTGGTTGTCAACAAAGAATATTTTTAATATGGTACACTTTTTTTTAAATATTCTGCACAGTGTGGCTCTAAAATTTTAAGTTTATGTAAAACTAGTCAATTGCCATCATTTAGAGCTGAAAAACGTATGAAAATCCGAAATTCCTTTTTTTATATTGGATTTTATACTATTCTGCAGTAAAATGGAAAATTTTGCCGACTATTAACTTTATCACGTCATTTTGATGCCATACTAGGTACGTTTGTACTTACTTTGACATCTGTGGAAAGAGGATGACCGTAGCTATCCAATGATATCAAAATCATAAACATCGGGTGCTTTATAACGAATTCCCAAGGAGGTATGGTAATTGGTAAACCGTGTTACAAAAAAGGCTTGCTAAGACAAAGGTTAATGCCCGTTATCACAAACATGGTAACATTTTTGTTGATATGATGTAACACTAGCAAAATAAAAAATAATTACGTCCTGCATCATGTTGTCCTGTTTTAATTTGTTTGTTTATTTGCAAATTCAGATTAGCGCTGTGTTATCCCCAGTGTTATGTTTCCGACATTGCGCTATCTGAAAAAAAATACAATTATTCACATTAGCGTGTTTTTCAAATTCTGCCAAGGAAGGTGTTTTTCCATTTTCGGACAAGCGCAAAGTAATTTTTTTTTTCAGATTGGAAATGCTAGCTTAGCAAATATTCAGACAATACGCAATACACGCAAAACCATTCTGCAAACGCCACATACTGTATAAGATTTTTGATTACGAGCCATTCTGGAATTTTTATGTTTTTTGTGGTCTCTGCTCAGTGGTGAATGGATAAAAATTTTAAATCCAATATTTCCTCCAGGCGTCATGTATCGCCTTTCCACGAAATTAAACCATTCCACCCCCTGATTTTCACTAATCGGGTTGACAAGACCCAATGTCATTGTTCACTAGGCATTTTTATTTAATCTTTTAAACAGTGAAGTCTCAGTGCCATGAAATCGGGTTCAAGCCCCCATACATAAAGGTAAGGATACATTTTAAAACTGGGGGGGGGGGTAACTTTATATTGCCAATATTTCTTCTTCTACATATATGTGAAATAGGTTATGTTCTGTCTAATGGCATTACTGATTTTGGTCAGCGGAAGATTGCAAGAAAATAAAAAATAAAGAGGCCAACAGAAAAGAAAGGCCCGCAGTTTTAAGACACCAAAAGTTGTGCGCAACTCATGAAATGAGCACAGCTTCCTCTTCTCGTTCTATCTCGTTCTGTGTCTCTGTGTCTCTCTGTCTGTCTGTCTGTCCGTCACTGTCCTGTCTGTCTGTCTGTCTGTCTCTCTCTCTCCCTCTCTCTCTCTCTCTCGAGTCTTTACCAAACCTCTGCCGGTCTCCTCTCTTACACCTCTCTCTTCCTCCTCTCTTGAACTTTTAGCGCTTGATGGTTTTTATTAGGTTTAGGATCCGGGGGGGGGGCAATCACATATAAAATGGATATGGATGTATTGTCTGGGCGCTTGCTATTTCGATACACACCGGCATTGGTGTTGACAGAGGACTAAAAAATAAGGGTCTTTGGGTGAGAGACAGCCAAAATGCCCCCAATAAGGGGTTTTCGGGTGACAAATTTGCAAGATTTTCCAAAACATGGGGTCTTTTTTAGAAAATTTTGCAAAAATTTCCCCCAAAAAATAGAGATCTTTGAGTGAAATTTTTTTCAAAATTTCCCCCAAAATAGGGATCTTTGGGTGACAGTTTGGTAAAATTTTAAAAAAATATGGGGTCTTTGGGTGACATTTTCAAAACATAAGGGTGACAGCGATGCTGAAAATGGGGTCTTAACAGAATTAAATGCGCGTCACCTCCAAGATTGCAGTGCCCCCCCGGGGGGGTTAGGGTGTATAATGTTCAATCCTACCCAGTGTAGCCAGATTCAAGTTGTCCATAACGATTTTCATCCGTTTCGAATATTACCGACCAATCCCTTAACGACCCACGTGCGCGACATCTGCTACCAATCGCAACTAGGCCTAAAATTTATCCATGTGCTTCGAGTCAGTCGAGGTTGCAAATGTCAAACATGAAAGCGACACATTTTTTGCAATATGGTGGATATCACTATGATTTATCGTACATTCTAAAAATAGGGTACACGTTCAAAATTGGAATATGAAAGACTTACAAACGAAACGGTACAGACAATCCAAGATTTAGGGAACAGAATTGTCGAATGGACATTAAGAGATTATTTATCATTTAACCATTCTCCTCTTAAAAATTGCAGAATGTTTCTTTTTGGGGCCATAGTTCAATACTTTCAAGCTACTTTCAATTCCACAAACCAAAAAGAACGATTTTCTTAAAAGACGCATCATAATGTAAAACAATTTCGCGGCATGAAAATTTCGCAAATGGCAATTGATACCACAATTTTCAGCCTTCCAAATTTCCTTATTTATACACCTTTAATGTAAAAGTTAGACTTGGAACGCTTTTTGTCTTCCATATAGAACCCTTACGGAAAATGGTTCCTTCATCTACAAAGAACAATTTTTGGTTCTTTAAAAAACAATTCCAGATTTTACAGAATATGTGAAATATAGCAGAGAACACTCTTAATTCGTGGATTCCACATACAAGAAATTCAATCCCTATCTTCAAAATACAAGTATAATTTATCTATTTAAATGTAAAGAGTGAAGATTTTAATCACCGAAATAGTAAAAATTTGTATAATTTACTCCAAACAAGCATTTTCCCCATTTACATTACTGTACATGACAAATTAAATTTGCCGGGAAAAATATAGGCCTGAAGATTAAGAAATTTCATAAAATTTGTTTTGACATGTTTATCAAAATAGATATAATAAGGAAAGCCATTTTACTAATTTTGTCATTGTAGGTCTATCAAACGTAAACGTATATTGTAGGTCTATAACGTAACGTAATTGAATGCATAATCGCCAAGTTAGAATAACAAGCCACGAAATTGAAAATCAGCTATACATTGTTCCGCACCGTTCCTGTTTACGTATAGCGAAAAAAAATGATGATTTTTCGAAATGCGAAATGGCGAAATTGGAAGCATAATGACGAACTTGCATTACCATAAATAAGCTAAAGGTTATGCTGTACAACGAAATTGATTGACGGAAACTTGAATAGAGTGCTCATAGTACGAATTTGTACTTAGGATTTAGCTCGATAATCCCGAAACGTGCGAAATTGATAGCCAAATTATTTTTTTTTTGGTTGATAAAAGTGCGCAATTGGCCGGGAAAACCTATATTACTCTTTTATTGATTGTTTTAACTCTTTTGGAGTTATTTTTCGGTCACTCTTCTGGAGTGATTCTGTCGTCACTCTTTTGGAGTGATTTTATTCACTCTTTGAGTGGTTTTCTCTCTCTTGGAGTCATTTTGGCTGTTTTGGAGTGATTAACACGTTTAGTTCCCCTTTGAGACATGTCGAAAATAATGATATGGCCCGAATTTAAAGATCATAATGGACCTCATGATCCCTTTCTTGTTAGTGTCTAGTAACCCTTCGTGAGTGATATTAATTTCATCAAAAATTTCCTTTGGGAATGTGGTTTTCTGAAGTTGTGTCATGACACCGCTCACCCTCGCACCCCCTTGTTCACCAATGGGCACACTGTGGAACTTGTGCACTTGGAAATGTTAAAGTACATCCTAATTATGCATTATTCAACATCGTAGAGGAGTAAACCATTGTCAGAAACTATCGCGAAGCATCTTTTATTACAGCCAGTGTTTGTGGTTTCAAATGTTGACAGTATTTGTTCATTTTTTCTTTGTCCAAGCGAGGTGTTAAATGAAAGAGCAAGACCTAGGCAACGAAATTTATATTGCGAAAATTTTCGAAATTATCCGACTTTGGCAAAACACTGACCGAAAAACATGCCGAGATACGTTTTTGTGTCCAACTGAATTATATACTTTCAATTAAAATATAGTCATTAACGTCATTAACAAGTAATTAGATTTTGCAAAACGTTAGTAATTAAAGGTCTTGAAATTTCGTGTTCAGTTTATATCTTTTGATTCCTTGTACCTTTGGTAGATGCAAGGTCTTTCAAGTCCTTGAAAGTTTAATAATGTTTTCAAACGTCTAAAAGGTCTTTAAAAGTCTGTGCATTCATGTATGTTGTATTGACGCTACGAACCCATATGGTAAGTAAAATCTCTAATAGCCTAGCCTCTGCGCTGTTTTGGAAGTGTTTTAGAGTAATGTGCGGAGTTTTGACCCGTGCATATTTACCCCGTTTAAAATTCTACAGGAAACTTTCTTTTGTTATAATTTATGGCCTAACACAATGCAAAAATCCCTAACCCTAATGCCAAAAATATAAGAATAGTGTTTACCTGTAACTTCGAAGCGGGATACATATGGAACTCTTGTAAAAAAAAATAATTTGTCCCATTATTTTGTCAAGTTGACAAATATCCTGGCGGGCTCCACGCTGACATACTTTCCGTATCGAAATGACTAACGTGTTTCTCTAGAACTCAATACTCGACAACGAAACAAACTCCCTAAACACCCAATTGTCTCCCAGTTGTCACATCAGCCACGTTACTTGACCATCATAATTTGACCACCCAATATGGCGAACATTGGGTGCAAATTAACAAACTAATCCGGGTCCCCACCCCCGCCCGAAAAACTTAAAGCAAATTGTGATAGGTATATGCTCAGAGAAGATGGTATGCTCGATCATGCATGTTCAGGTCATGTGTAACCATGAATGATATCCGTGTTTCACAACTAATTGCAAGGGTTGCAGGTCGAGCGACAGATACCATGATGATATCACGTAAATTGTAGTTTTTTCCTTGACCTTGCTGCTATTTAATGACACGATCCTCCCCCTCATTAAGCCTAGATAACCCACAAAAACAGACAAATAGCAAGTTAAAAAAACATCACGTATTTATGTATAAACACACCAATCGTAAGCCTATGGACATTTAGCTATTAGCTTGCACGACTGTCATGACTGTGTTCGAATTCCACTCATTTAAAGCTGACACGAGAGTCTGACGAGACACAGCAACATTTTCGTCTTTTTATTCATATTCGGAACGCATACCAGAAGTGAATTTATTAAAAATTAAAGGATTGATTTAGGCCTAATCCGTGTGAAGCCTTAAACATATGCTCTCTATAGGGCCAATTAGGACAACAAGTTCAAAATTTTTTTTTCTTATGCAGATAGTCCATCCAGACCCCCCCCCCCCCCGTGACCTAGCACACGAGCCCGCCAGTGAGCTGACGCGTTCGGTGGCTAGGTCACAGGGGGAGCGAGAGTTCTTCTGGATGGACTAGGATGAATTGGAGATACCAGATTGCCATAAGTGGTGTAGTTTCACAGGAAGAGTTTGTTAATTTTGTCATGTTTGTGAAACCACACGCTGAAATGAAACACAGTTTTGTTTTATTTCATTCAAATCTTTACAAGAGCACTTTATAAGCAATATTGTTTCAGTTATGGCCGCGGGCATTTGATTTTGGAGCCATTTTTACCGCAGTTTTCGTTTTTTTTGTGGACCGCCAGCATACCTGGCAGGACCATGTCCGTTGTGCGTGTGTATGTGTGTGCATGTGTGAATGTATGCAGGTGTTTGTGGATGGGTTGTTGGTGTCACTAAATTGTTACGTGTTTTTTTTTGAAATTGAAAAGTTGAAGTTCAAATGGAACCAACCTCGTGTCATAGGTGCAATATGGGATCCCTCATATGTTGATGAGGTTCAAAGGTCATGTGAAAGGTCAAAGGTATCGGCGATGAGGGTGAGTGGAAATAGGAATGTGAACGTGTTTTTTTCAAATTCACCTCAATTGAAAAGTTGAAGTTCAAATTGGAACCAAATTCGGGCCATATATGTGCAACATAGGAGCCCTCATATGTTCACTCCAAAATGTTGAGTATAAAAAGGTCACAACCTTTATGTTGAGTGAAAAATCTAAGCCAACGTTGAGTAAACCTTACACAAAGCTGGTATATTTACCCAAAAATTAGTAAGGTTTACCCAACATTGAGTAAGGTTTACTCAACTTTGACTAAGATTTTATCAACATTAAGAGCTGTGCCTTTTTACTCAACTTTGGTAAAATTAATTTTTACAGTGTTGATGAGGACAAAGGTCACATGCGCGCAAGCCGAAAACCGCGAAATTCTAGTTTTTATTTACCGAGAAAATTTGCATTTTTTAGACAAAAATGTTTCAGAGATAGACAATTTCGCCGAAAACAATATGCAAGTGATCCAAATTGATATTGTGTTTTATAAAAGAAAACTGACAGTCAAATATGGTTTGCAACTCTTTTGACTTGCCATTCGGGCTGAATTTGAGCCCATTTCTGGGGAAATCCTTCATTTTTCTCTGAAAATAAAAAAGCGCATTTATGTTTTTGAACTATACCAACTGCAAACAAACTTGATTTTTGTCTTATAACGAGACACCAATGTCTAAACATGAAGGAATTAGTCAAACACCTGTTCTCACAATGGTACAATAGCAAGACGGGGAGATACCAGAATGGCATGTATATCATATGCACAGATACGAACGAGCCACGTACAATTGACAATTTCATAAGTATTATAAGGTCACATGTATTTTTTTTCTGTTTTCGATTCCTCTCTCTCTTTCTAGTAAGCATGATTTGGCACTATTAAATGCTTCCGTAATTTCAACCAAATGATAAGTTTTCAATTGCTCACCAGTCCTTTGGGAGTACTGGTATATGACATTTCCAATCTGATACAGTCGTGAGATCTGAGGACATGGTCAGATGAAAACATATTTGCAAGAGAGCTCAAGAGCTATATAGAAGAGCGAGTTCTAATCTGTTCTTCGCCTGTGTATCCCCACCCCCACCCCAAGGCAGCATTTGCCTAAGCGGTCCGGAAAGCGAGCGGCTCTTGCGAAGCGGGCAACCCTTGCAAATATTACATTCCAAGAAGACACATTTCTATGCAAATTTGATAGTAGAATATTTTTAAAATTTCAAGTGGTGCACAGTGAACTACAGCGGGTAGTTTTTTTAAAAAAAAAAATGCCTAACTGATGGGTAATTAGGCCTTATTTTTACTGATGAAGCATACATATGGAGTTCATATCAAGTTTAGTATCACCGGCGTCTTCAAATCAACTTTTTTTTTCAAAACATATTTGAAGGAGCAAAAGTATTTATAGCCTATACAATCAAAGGTGAATAGATAAAGGAGTAACATTTTCGTGGTAGCGTGCGAAATTGGTTCTCGAAAATGAGATAACGGTTCGTGATGTGGATCGATGCGGGAGAAATGTGTCACAATATGGGTTCCAAGACGCATTTTCTAATGCAAAATTAATAGACCCACACGTAAAGTCTTTAGTGTTTGTTTGGGTGTGTTATGAGGGCACCGCCCTGCATATTGCTTTGGTAGCCATGCAGTTGTCTTATATAGTGTAGCATTTGTTTACTTTACTTAATTTGTTTAGGTTCGACAACACAATTGCCAGGAACTTTGTAGGGGATGATAGACACGGGATGTAGAAGGAGAAGGTACATGATTGACTTTAATATGCAATATATTCGGAAATCTGAAGGACAATGTTTAAACACATTCTGAATTCTTAAGTGATGTGCGAGCGTTTTTGCAGAGAAAGTGTTTTGAGAAGGAAGAAAAATCTGCGTAGTTGTTGAGCTCCAGTGTTTACCTATTCGCGGAGATGGTTTAACCAGTTAAGTGGACTAGATGTTCCTGTTCTCGGCTTCCTTACTTGTGCCATGGGGTTGTGTAATTTTTGATTCGTGCAACGAATCCTACAAACGCATTGAGGGTAGACACATTTCTACTCGTTTGAGTAGACACATTTTCGCAGTTTAGTAATTACGCCTTGTTATGCTCATTGTGGCTCATCGGAGCCAAACAATTCAATGGAAACCCAATAGGATTCATTAAAAAAAAGATGTTCATTAACGCATTGAGTGATAAATGCGCCAAAATGCCTCCAAATGCATATGTGCGTTCTTTACCAAATATGGGTGTTCCCAGTCTGAGAAGAGATTTAGAATTCACCGGTACTCCCTCTGAAAGCGCCTATACCTCATGCAAATCCATCGGATTAGCATACGAGGGTGTAACGTAAATCATTGGAAGAAACCGTGTCAGGGCTCAGCCATTGGCAGTGTTTTAATCGCAAGTAGATAAAAATTTCCAACATTTTCATAATTTACTTCACCCAAATAAAAATTTAGTTCAAAAGTTATTTGATCTACAAATAAGGATACAAGATGGCGGTGGTTTGTACAGAAATAAGGAAAAAAAGGAGTAAATGTGGCAAATTAGAGAAAATGAGGCAAGTAATTTTTTAGAATCACTGCTGTTGTTGGATTGTGTGAGTGATACCAAACTAATGGTGATACGCATAGAGTTACATAGCTCTATGGTGATACGCAGAGGGTGATACGAACATTGGACAGTGTTTAGAGTGTTACACTAATTCGTCCGAATATCTGTTGAAGATACACGTTTTGCGGTCAAGGTTTGGGCAAATTTCGGGACATTTGTTGAAAATGGATTAGAAGAAGCAGCCAAAAGACGTCGAAGTAGGCCCGGATCTGATGGATTTTGAGATGCCATCCAAATTGATGGGACCAAATTTTCTGACGTAACGAGTATGTATGTTAGGCCATGAGAATGAAAAAGCTAGAATGTGCGTCCGGACAGTTTTGTGTTGGCTGTGAACGAAGGTTCATAGTACAAATTCTGTGTGTCCGGATGTCCGTCCGTCCGTTAATGTCTGGAAGCTAAACGCTATCCCCGATTAACTTCAAACTTGATAGGAGGATAGAGTGAGGTTGCCGCAATAGCTTTGGATGGCATTATTGCCATTGACTCGTACATTTTTTAAAATGCTCTGCAGGCTAAACGCTATCCCCGATTACTTCAAACTTGGGGGGGAATTTTTTGTTTTAGGATGATAGAGTGAGGTGCCACAAAATCATGTGTAGGTTTTGGCGGCATTATTTGCATATTATGAATGAATTTTAGCTTATTTGCAATTTTCAGACATTCGGTTAACCTTTTTGAAATGCTCTGGATGGCTAAAACGCTAATCCCGATTACTTCAAACTTGATAGATGATAGAGTGAGGTGTGCAAATCGGCTGCAATCATTATGTGTAGCTTTTGGCTTATGATTTGCATATTCATGACTATTAATTTGAATTATTTGGCCGGTCAAAATGACAACCCTTTCCCTTCAAGGCTTGTGGGCATTATCTGGAGTTCCGTAAGTGTATAATTATTATCTTGGCTGGAGGAAGCGGGTTAGGAAGGAAGAGTTCTTGACCTGCCTTTAGATGGTGGGCTAGTTCGAGCAAATTACATGGCAAATGAGCCTAATTGATATGCAAATGATAATCACTATATTTTTAAAACGGTACATCGCTACAAAATCCTTCACTGCACGAAAAAACACAATTAAGGTGCGCATCTTTTGCCATTTGAAAGTTTCCTGATACATGCAGCTTAGGGTATGCAAATGAGCTACTTCCAATATGACATAATTGCTGTATGGCTAAAATGGTACATCGGATATGACCAATATTCTTGCTACATGAAAAACACTATACATACATCTGTGTGTGAAATCATATTGAGGGGAAATGTGGGGGTTGGGGAGGGGGCAGGTGGTGGGTGTTGTAAGTGTCGAGGTGGGGTGCGTCGGGAGGGGTCGGGGTAGGGGGGGGTTGGTGTGTGAATCTGGTGGCGGCGGAAGGGTGGGGTGGGTCGGGGAAGGGGGGGTGCATCGGCGAGGGGACGGGATGACTCATGTGACTGGTGACCTTGTGTGACCTTTGACTGTGTGACCTTGGTGACTCTTGTGACACCTGGTGACTTCTTGGAACTTGGGATTTTGTGTGACCTTGGTGACTTTGTGTGACCCTGCCTTGGATGAACTTTGTTTGTGACCTTGGTGATTTTGTGTGACCTTGGTGCTTCGTGTGACCTTGGTGACTTCGTGTGGACCTTGGTCACTTCGCGTGACCTTGGTGACTTCGCGTGACCTTGGTGATTGTGTGACCTTGGTGCCTTCGTGGTGACCTTGGCCCCATGCGACCTTAGTAACCCAATGACCTTGCGACCTCACATCACATTTAGCCCATTCAAAATCGTGTGCCGGGGAGCGGAGCTCGGGGGCATGCAACGGGGAGGGGTGGGGGCGGAGGGGGCAGGGTGGGTGCGTCGGGGGAAGGGGTGGGGTGGGCGGGTGTTGTGACCTTGGTGGACCTCGTGTGACCTTGGGACCCCATGTGACCTTTGTACCACATGTAACCTTTGTGACCCCATGTGACCTTTGTGACCCCCTGTCAAAAATAATTTAAAAAAGAATACGAAAGAATACTACAATTAGCGTGGCGGTCGTAAATGGCCGGGGGCGGATGATGAGGGGGCTTCATCGTGTTGAAAAACACAGGGCTTCACCAACAGTGAAAACAAACCAGGTTAAAGCCAGGGGAATCCCCGTATCGCGGGTTGTTGAAAAAAAGGTGCGCAAAATCAAAAAGTATGATCAATACGAAAAAATACAATAGGCGAAATGCAAAGCTCTATCAAATACCAGCCAGACCATTCCATCATAAAAATAAAGGACCGTTCTTTGTTTTTAAAGGGCCATTGCATCAGTTATCAATTAGCCATTCCCTTCAAGGTCATTCCAAACCGGGTGCAAAGTAGCCCCGTCACAACCCACCCAACACAGGTTGCACGAATCCCACGGGCGTGACCGCCTCTTGTCAATTAGTGAAATGATGAGGCATCTTGGCATTCTTTAGGTTGTGACTCTTCTACGTTTTAAATATATTTTATATGAACCCTGGATATACTATAAGGGAATATAGGGATATTTGTAATGTAGAATACGTATGATGTACTTTGAACGAAGACATCTTTGGCTTGGGATTGTCGCCCGTCGTTGGACCCCGAAGCTAAATGGAAAAAATCGCACAGCTTATACGTCATTAGATCGAGCATAAAACCCCGCAGCCGCGCGCAAGTGGCCTGCTAGCCTGCTTAAAACTAAAACGGGGATCCGGCTGCTCATACAGTCCACGGTAAGGGTATTAGCCTGGTGACTATGTTTCAGTTTGTAGACTTAGGGACCCATCTTTTTCACTTTCATGCGGGGACAATTGAATATTAATTATTAAAGTACAATATACAGAGGTTGAATCTTAAAAAGGAAGTTTATTAGTGGAATAACAGCCAATTTTTGGAACAATAAAGATTTGATTGACTCACGGCATTGATGGTTTTATTATTTTGCGTCGGGGGACCCATTCAGGTAAAAAAATGACGTACGTATCCCTACATGGAAAAAAAACAACCGATTATCGTCATCGTACGTCGTTTTTGAATCAGTAGGGAGGTAAAAAGGTAATTTTGTACTGTTTAGACATAATAAACGGTGGTCTTTTGGAAAAAAATAATAGCAACTTTGGGCAAGAGGGTCATGTACAGACCTTGATTTAACATTAGTCGGATTATATATATCGCCGGCGCCCCCGAGAAGAGCAAACTGATCCCTGATACCTGACACGTGAACTGTACCTGACACGTGAACCAACCTATTCATCTCGTTCCTAACGGTTTATACTACAATACGGCAAAGCACACGCATTCTGTATCTCCGTTGTCCCCAGCGTAATCAATCAAGATGTTTAGACTATCCATGCGGTTCTGTAGTTAAGAACTAGTTTTTCAATGCATTTGAAGGCTGTAGTAAAGACTATTTTCAATCAGTTCAGTCATAGTGTGGGGACTTTTCAAGGAAGTTACTATTCGCCAGACTAGTCCGCGAATACTGTTGTGAAATCTATTAACCAAAAAACTTATTCGGGCCGCTATTTATATATTAGAAATCTAATCAATATCACAATAGTATTATCGGTTATTCCGTCAAGCTTATGTAGGATTAAAATCATCCCACATCCTCCCTCACCCTTCGCTAGTGTAGTGCTAAGAGCATCGATTATAATGCAGGTATCACAGGTTCGATCCAACCATGGCCTTTTTCAGAATAATGTATTCGTATTATTTTATAGTAAGCAAAGGCTATGCACGACTGTCGTGCACCAAATTCTAAATTGGCTATACTAAATGACAATACCACAGGCTGATCATTAAGTCATAACACATATAAGCCCCCGGAGCAGCCACACATTTGTAAACATCTCAAGTCAAAAGGTTTGAGTGATTGAATCTGTTGACAGACGGACCGGTACCCCTGAAACGTGATTCTTAGTGCCGCAAGTGGTGTCCTTAAGTGAGAGGCCAAACAAGTTTGTACAGGGGTCACATTTGTAAATTATCCAATCATTGAAAAGCATACCATCTTATGTGTCTAACCATAAGATTCAAAAAGGTATAGTTTGTAATATTGTACAGCTTAAAGTTTTTTCAGAGTAATAGGGCTAAAACACAGCAAAAATCAATAATAAGGTTCAATTTCAGTTGTACAGCAGGGGTCAATTTTAAAGTTGCTGCTAAACCGATTTGGATAAAAACTGGTGCCAATTAGTGGGTGGAGTTTCATAGGATTAAAATAAGGAATAGTTTTGACTGTCTTAAATGCTTAGTTTTTTTCCGATGTAGGGGCACATAAGGGGCTCGTCAACGTCCATTGCATTCAATGGGGCTTGCTCTTGTTGTTACCCCCCTACTTTCCCTTAGCAAAAAAGCATTTGGGCACTCAAAACTTTCCTTAATTTTATCCTAGAGCTCACCAATAATTTGCACCATTTTTTTATCCAATCACAGAGCAATTTTAAAATTTGACCCCTGTACAACTGAAATTGACCCTTTTTATTGATTTTTGCTGTTTTAGCCTATAACTCTGAACTTTACGCTGT